>JAAOZV010000026.1:0-254531 GCA_023653515.1 Trichoderma orchidacearum
TTTTTAATAACCCTTATAGATAAAATAACTTATAGTAATAGTTTTACTATTATAAAAATACTATAATTATAATAATAGGATTTATAGTTATAATTATTATATTATAGCTATAAAAAGCTATAAAAAGCTATAAGAATAGTGCTATAGCTATAAAATTAATACTATAGCTATAGCTTATTCTTACATTATTTAAGTTAGTAATAGTAGTAGCTTATTAGTTAATAAGTTCCTAATCTATAGTCTTTTAATAGACTATTTAAGTAATAATCCTATTTAATACTTAGGCTCTTACTAATATATTATTTAGATCTATAACTTAGAGATTTTATAATAAATTAGTAAGACTTATCTATTACTATTCTTAGTTATTCCTATTTTTATTAGTATTTTAGACTAATACTATACTATTATTATCTAAGTTACTATCTAGAACTTAATAGCTTATAAGATATCTTATTAAGTACTACCTAAGGGTCTAAGATAACTATTTAAATAGGAATTATTAATATATAATAAACTAGATTCCTATAGTTAGTAAGAATAAGTAATTCCTAATAGATAAATCTAAGGTTTATAGGTTTATATTAGTAGATAAGTTAGGTTAGTTTCTTAGGCAGTTATAATAATTACTAGTAAGGCTCTTTAATTATTTAATAGATATTTAAATTCTAATCTTATATTAAAGTATAGTACTATATTAATAACTAACTATTTAAAACTATTTAAATAAGTATTTTAAATAAATCCTTATATATCTAGTTATCCTAATATCCTTAATATACTCAATCCTTAAGTTTATTAAATTATTCTCAATCTACTTAATAGTTAAGTTTATTAAGTAGCTTTTGATTAGCTAAACAATCCGATATTTATCCAGTTGCGTTACAAGGGCGGCCCATTATCGCGACCATAAGGTTGGGTCGTGACAGTAGGTTTTATAGTCTAAATCCTTTAAGCTTATTTAATTTTATAGTAAAATTAAATAAAATCTAAATCTTATAATCTATAAGATTATAGAATATATTATATAAATTATAATATATATAATTTATATATAATATAAGTTATAGAAAGAATAAAAATAATATATAAATAAAAATAGAAATAAACTTTTAATCTAATATAAAAAGAGTAATAATATAAGAAAGGGTAATAATATAATATAAAAATAATAATTATTATTAAAGATTTTCTAATATAAAAGTTAAGTTAAAAGACTTAGACTTATTAGTAGGCCTTTAATTCTTATATAGTTATTTTATTAGTTAAATATTTATCTAATTATATTATATCTTATACTATTAGAAAGTATAGAAAAAATACTATTAAATAGTATAGAATATAAAATTATATAACTTTAGGTTTACTTTAAAATTAAAGAGTTAATTTTAAATTATTACCTAATACTTTAAAATTAAGATTTTTAAGGTTTTTAATAACCCTTATAGATAAAATAACTTATAGTAATAGTTTTACTATTATAAAAATACTATAATTATAATAATAGGATTTATAGTTATAATTATTATATTATAGCTATAAAAAGCTATAAAAAGCTATAAGAATAGTGCTATAGCTATAAAATTAATACTATAGCTATAGCTTATTCTTATATATATAAGTAAAAATTAATATTCTAATTAAAAAGAGAATTTAAAAAGAAATTAATAGATTAAAAGCTAAATTAAAGCCTCTATTAGTTAAATAGGTATTTATATATAAATTTAATAAAAATAGAATATTAAACTATTATAAAATATATTTTATTATAAAAGAAAATCTCTAAGAAAATTTAATAATTAAAGAAATATATATTATAATACTAATAGTATAATTATTTTATATTTTAATTATTTTAGCTATTAGATTTAATTTAGAACTATATTAATATAATATTAAAAATATATTTTTAAATATAATAAAAAGTAAAAATAATATATTAATTATCTATAAAATATTATAAGATTTTAAAAATAAAAATAGACTTATAGAATTTAAAAAAATATTATATAAGCTAAGAGATTTATTATAGCTATAATTTAATAAATTATTATTAACTCTAAAGAAATTAAATATAAAATAAAGCTTTAAAAAGCTTTACTTTTTCTATATAAAAAATAGAAAAATTTTTTTATATTTTTATATAAATAATATAATAATAGCTATTTATAAATATAATATAGCTATATATAATAATATTATAAGCTTATTAAAATAGAAATATAAATTCTATAAGAGAGATAATATAAAGTAATTTTTAAAAATTAAAATAATAAAAAATAAAAAAAATATAAAATATACTTTTTATATAATATTTATATTAAAAAAATAATATAGTAATTTAATTTAATTAATAAAAATTAATATTTAATAATTTTTATTTTAGCTAAAGAATATTAAAAGAATTCTTAATAAGCTATAAAAAAAGAAATTAAAAGATATTAGAAGAAAATAGAATTTATATTTTATATTATAATTATACTAAGGCCTAATATTATATTTATAATCTCTATTCTATTAAAATTCCTTATAAATCTTAGAGAAGAATATTATAGAGCTATTAATTAGCTTATTTATTATCTCTATATATAGTAATACTTTATAATTTAATATAGAGAAATAGAGAAAATATAAATTCTAACTATCTCTAATAATATTTTATTTAATAATAATCTAGAAATTAAATAGTTATTATAAGACTTTATTATAATATTCTTTAAAAGATTAATTATATAAAATATTATATATTAAAATACTATTAGTATATTTATAATAAAAATTAAATTATATATTTTAATTTATATAATAAAGGAAATAATAGGCTTATAGTAACTATTTAATAAATTAAAATTTAATTTATAGAAAAAATAGAATATTAATTATAATAATTAATAAATTATTTAATTTATAATAGAAAAAAGTAATAGAATAACTATAAAATTATATTATATTAATATATAAAATATATAATTAAAATAGAAATATTAATATAAAAGGTTTAAATTTATCTATTTAATTTTTAATTAAATATTTATAAATAGATTTATAAAAGCTTTATTTTATTAATATTTTAAATATTTTAGATTACTATTAAATTTAATAGATTTAAAAAAGAAAAAAATATTATATAAAGGAAAGAGAATAAATAAAATATAAAATATAATACTATTAAATTAATTTAAATAAATAATTAATACTATAGTAAATCTTTAATTTCTAAATAAAATATCTATTTATTTCTATACTATTTATATCTATATAAGGGCTTTTATAGCTCTTTATTTATTTAATTTCTTTTTTATTTTATTATATATTTTATTTTTTTTATTTAAAAGCTCTATCTATAAGTATAATATCTATTAATAATAGATTATTATTTAATTTAAATTAGTAATTAAATATAAAAATAATAGATAGAAAGCTTATATAATACTCTTACTTTTAAATAAAATAGGCTATCTATTAAACTAATAGTATTAAAATTAAATAATTAAAATATATAATTAATAAAAAAAAAAATTAAATAAAAGAAAAAGAAATATATTATAGAATATATTAATAGTTTTTAATTATATAAGTAAAATAATACTTAGAATAATTAATACTCTTCTAGTAATATTTATAGTTACTTTTATTTAAAATAGTATTCTAAATATAATTTTTATAAGAAGAATTAAATAGATTTCTAAAAGAAATTAGATAAATAGTATAAATAGGAGTAGGGGTAGTAATAGTAGCTAAGATATATCTAACTAGAGCCTTCTATAAGATTATAGAAGGAGATTAGGTAGCCCTAGTAAGGAGATAGGATCTAGGAGAAAGAACTAGATTAGCTAGAGGAGGAATAAAATTAGAAAAATTTTCTAATTTCTTAATAATAGTAGTAATAGTAGATAGCTTTATTATTTTCTTTATTATTATTTTTATCTTTTTTTTTTTCTCTAGCTTAAATATTAGGCTTAATATAAAATAATAATATTTAAAGAATAAGGGCTTATATTCCTTTTTAAATAATTTTATTTAAAATATATATTAGAATTTTAGATTAATAAATAGAATATTAGAATTATTAGATAAAAATATAATAAATAGAATTCTTATAATAGGAAATATAATAATATTAATTAAAAAAAAAAAAACTTATAAAAATAAAAATATTATTATTATTATATTTAAAATATATTTTATATTTATTTTATAAATATTATTATAATAAATTATTATATAAATATTATTTAATTAATTTATAATAAAATTATATTATTTATTTAATATTTAATTATTTTTTTAATATTTAAAATAGCCTTTTAATTAATTTAATATAAAGAAAGCTTATTAAAGGAATAAATATTACTTTAAATAGCTACTTATAATATTTATTTATATATAATATTAAGAAAAAGTTATAATATAATTAATTAAGCTTATTAAAAGGTCTTATTAATTAAAAGATATATTAAAAAAGTATTAATATAATATATAGAATATAATAGCTATTAGAATAATATTTATTAAATAATTTTAAGTAGAGATATAATTACTATAATTAGACTATAATAGTAATACTTTCTTTTATAAAATTAAAATACTTTATATATAATTTCCTATATTCTATTAGTTAAATCCGCGCTCTGCGAGAATTATTATACTATTACTACCGGCATCATTAACACTATTAAAAAGAAGGAAAAAAAAAAAATTGAAAAATCTCCCATCATCTCTCATGATGATTGGGTTGCCTCATCTATCTGCTGCCTAGGAGGTATCTTTGTATAGAGTGCACGTATAAGCTGACAGCTAGCCTACATAAGGTACCTACTAGACCACATATTTTGTACGAGCCGTGAATGCTCTGTTGTACATACTAGGTAGGTACCTTCTACCTTATGTGCCTGTGTTCCCTCGGCAGTCAGGCCACTGCGGCAGTAGTTTTCTCTTGACCCGGGGCCTTGGTCTGCCGGGCTTCCTAATACGAGCAAGCTCGTTCCTCTGGAGCTCTGCTCCACAAGTCGGAAATTGCGAGGCAACCACCACATACACACATACTGTCCTGGGCCCGTATAGACCTGAGGAAGTTGCCTTGCCCGAGACGGACGCACTTATTACACATCTACGCAATGACTGCAGCTTTCTAGCCTCTGCTAATGCAGTCCGCTAAATTACAACATGGGGCAAGGTCAACATTGTCCGCCCCAACAAAGAAAAGAAATGTCCGGTGCAGTTGCGAGGCCTGATTGGCCGTGCTCCGTCTCCTTCCCTAGCCCCATGTAAATTTATGATGCAGGTAAGAGAGGACCATGCGGGCTGCTCCGCATGATGCCGCCATTTTAGCCAGCGCAGCCGCTGCCAATAATACGGGTGGGATCGAAACGAGCGGCAACCACTGCCTACTACATGTGACTTTAGTCACAAGTGTCAGGCATTATATGTGACATTACTCACAAGTAGCAGGCATTACATGTGACTTTAGTCACAAGTCTTTGCATTAATACTTGCTACTCTACTCACCAGTCTTTGTATGCAGAGGTACCGTATCATCGGCTAGGCCACAGAGCGGGCAACTAGTGCCTTGCAGCTGGCGACTTGGGACCTACGGTAGGTCTTCCTTAGGCAGTAACGCCATATCGTGAGTACTGCTATGCTGGTGCGATTTCATCGGGAGAAGTGGGTGCTGATACACGGAGGGGTGTGGTGGTAAAATGAGGGCACCTGGATATCTGGCCAGGCTTGGATACGTGGAAGTTATGGTGGGACCAAAGCACCCCGCATAAAGTGGTAAGACTCGGATACAGGGGGAATTTGGCAAGACTGGCAAAAGTTGGCTTAAGTTGGCTCAAATTGGCGACGTTTGCAAGAACCTAGTACCTACCTAGTACTAGCACCTTATCATTGTTGCAAATGCGCCACGGCACGTACGGCAAAAACAGATCTGCCAAGGCGAAAGATCGGAAAAGGCTCGAGCCACAAAACGGTACCTACAAATAAGGGCGTTCCTGTCGGCCACTCGAGTAGTACCTTACGTAAGTTTCTGTACCTTATATAAGGCCAAGTCCCTCCTTCTCAGCCTGGAACTCATGGCCCTTGCCTAATCTTCTCTTCTTTTTCTTTTTCTTTTCCCACTCTGTGATTTGTACTTGCATCTTTTGACCAGCCGACCGAGACGCGTCACGGTATCTCACCTCCATCTCCATTTCCCAAATGACCATGCAGCGAAAACTTCAAGAATCCTGGCTGCGTGTTGCTCCTGGTAGCGGAGATGTAAATTGACGCGCGTTTATGTAAGGCAAGCATCTCGAGCGCGTACTGTTCCTTCATGCTTACATGTTCTTAACATCCAGGACTAGCCAGGGAAACTCCCCCGTTACGTTTTATACCCTGCTTCAAGCAGATGCAAAGCGGAATTTACTCTTCTTGAGTATAAGACAAACGCAACATCTACAACGGTCCGCCCGATGGAATCGAAGATTGCTTTTTTTTTTTTCTGGGATTCCTCCCCGCCCTATGTACGACAGGGACCACGAACCATGGCCTAGTTTGAAATGCCGACATCTAGAAGCGACTAGCTTTGCCATGAGGGCTATGCTTGATGTCGCACCAGTAGTCTGTTTAGCCTGGGATCTGGTTAACGGGCCGAAGGGAGATCAGTTTGGCGCATCACAGGCATTGTCTACCGGTGGCCAGCATAAGACGTTTAGCCGCTAGATCCGATTGGCATCTACTTACCCGCAACGTGAGAATCTGGTCGATCTCCCAAGAGGTTCCCCTCGTATGCAGAGAACACGAGGTATTGCATAAGTATCATAGAGATACCCTCCCTTGATTGTGGGGGCTGCCAGGACGCGCTATTCACGGGACGACTGTCTAGCGCCCGCCGACTCATCGTCCCGAGATTTGAGACCTGGTCCATGAGTCCCTTGACCATCGTGGGTCGAGGTAGCGCGGCGCAGAACACGGGCAGATGGAGCGCTCTAAACTTTAATTTGACTTCGTGTTCCTGTTGAGCAGAATGTCTATCCATTGTCGCGATATGGCTCGGAGGCGGTCAAGACTTGGGGCAAGAGCTGATTGCCTGCCTGCTCATCTGCTACTGGCCTCTCTCTTTTTCTTAACCCCCTATACAATCTATGACAGCACAAACGACGAGCGCGATTCCGCCCTCTATCCACCCTCGCGATGTTTTGCATACAAATTTCGCTGGTTGACATGCTTGCTTGCCGAGTCGTCTTATAAATCAAAGATCTGACAAGGGGGGGAGTGCTCGGAAGGCATAGCGTAAAGCTTGCCCGATTGGGCACCGATATCCGCGCCTCTCGTGTGTCTACCGCTTCCTTTGGCCCGCGTACTCTGAACTACTGCAGATGGGAAGTTTTGGGACCGCAAGGCGGCTCATGAGTGCTTTTTATGAATCGCCATGGGGCTACAGGTTCTCTAAGATGCACGGACTAGTATGACAACCTGAGCCCCCCATACCCCTGCTGCGCCGACCTGACTGTAGCTCAGGTTATCTAATGCGCTAAGAAAAGATGACCTGACTATGGCTCAGGTTATGGAATTTTATTTTTCCGCCCCGAATTAATTTTTATTTTTAAGATAAAAAAATAAAAAAAATTTAAAAAAATAATACTTTTTCTATATATAAGGAAAAACTATTTTTTAATTAGAAAATAATATATATAAGAGCTAATAATTGGTTTAGAAGCTCTCGGGGCGGAAGAATAAAATTCCATAACCTGACTGGTAGATAACCCGAGCTACAGTCAGGTCGGCGCAGCAGGGGTATGGGGGGCTCAGGTTGACTGTATACTCAGATGCACGGCTCCATACTTGGCAGCCTTTTATGTCGTGCATTATCCCTGGAAATGCTCGGGCGTAAAGTCGTTGTGGCCTGCAGAGCAGATCCTTGTGGGAATAAGGAAATTTGATACTGTGATGTTATATGAGGGGAGTAAACAATCCTTCTAATAAAGCATGTTTATGCATTAGAAAGAGTCCCCTCACCTAGATCTATGTGGCGTTTTGTTTACTGCTTTTGCATAGAACATAACAAATAAAGTTCGTGTCGTCCAGAAAGCTTCAATGAAGGCTATAGCAGTGCAGTTCGTCTTGGTTGACTCTGCTCAGTTTGCGATTGGACACGAAGCATTTCTCATCACTTGAGGCTATTGTTTTGGTGATGCCTAATTATGGTTCGGTCCAATGGCGACAGTCCCAAGAAAAAAGCGGTGATACGTTGGTCTCTGGCTGTCGCACCGTCGCACCGTCGCATCGCAAGTCATACGCTTGCATTGCCAGACATAAGCCAGGCTAAACGCGTTAAGCCAGGTCTTCTTTCTTTCTTTTCTTCTTTTTTTCCCCCACTTTTGTTCATAGAACATAATAGAAGCAAAAAGCGGTTTAATGGGGGCGAGATTGCACGACGGTTCATTTGCTGCCTTTTTCCCTTGAGCAGCAACGTCTAGAGACTCGGTCAGCCACTTTGACAGTCTCTCGACGTAAGTAAAAGTTAAGCTCAGACATGTCTCATATATACATATTCAGAATAGCCTTGATTGCAGAGCTGAGATGGAACAGAGTTTGTGCCTTATCGGACGGCCACGACCATGATGGAAAGCACTTGTGACGTGGATTTATAGGTATCTCCAAGTTGGCCCCTTGTATCAGCCTAAATGAAGAACTGTCTATTGAAAGGCTTCACCGACATTAGAAATATTTTTTCAGCGTAAGCCGCTGATGTTCTGTCAAGAGCAGTGAGAAGTTGCATGAATGGATGAATGATGCTTACTGCTTGTTAGTCGGGACATGGCTACTCTACTGACAAAGGACGTGACATGAGTAAAGTAGATTGATGTAGGCTCTGAATCTTTGGAATGGATAAAGGAATACATAAAAAAGATGATGAGATGATAGTTTTCAAGTTACTTGTGGTACCTAACTAGTCTTTTGGCAGCAGGACTTGTCCCGAGACAAGAGAAGAACTGTCGCTCATAAAGAAATGCATCATTAAGGTGATGCTCGGTTTGTACTCACTGTAACCCAAATGGGTGAAAGTAAATCGAATTAGGTTAAATTTCTGGAGTCTGGAGAGCCCTAGTCGCTTCTCTTGACTGAGAAGAGATACATATAAGGGCACTACGGAGGGAAAAGATGTGATTAGTATGTTGTATCCAGTGCAATGTGGACTGGAGAAGAAGTTTCAAGGGGAATGGTAGATTGAGGCTGATCGACAAGCCGAGGGAAGATCCCTTTCTCTCATCACTTTGCTTTTCTCTGCTTCTTTTCCTTATAATAAATACATGCATGCACCACTTACGCGGCCCTTTTTTTGATTCTTTAACATCTATGCTACTAGTGTCAGTAATATGATCCAGACATGGCATTGTAAGCCTCTTGTCTGCATGGTTTTTGGATCGTCATTTGTGCAGTTGTCAAACATGACCTTGAAAAATAGAATAAAAAGAAAGAAAGAGGAATTTGTCTTTGCATATACCCCTTCTAACAATCTTAGTTCAAAGTCGCGAGAAAAGCCAGTCCATATCTATCAGGTCACTGACACAACCTCCGCTTTAGCCTTGACTTAGACATGGCCGTGGCTTCAAGTAAAATCAACGGCAAGACAACTAATTCATCTAGAGATGAAGAGAGGTACAACTAAGAGCTTAAGAGGGCGTTCAATGATCAAGAGAGGGTCTAAAAGGTTCATACTGTAGAGGTAATATCATATATACCTTACTTAGCTCAAAATTTCATACCTCCTCCCACACCATATACTGACAGTCCTGTGAATCGCTCTAGGATTGCGAATATTCTTCACTAAAGACCCAACAAGACTTGCTATTGTACACTGTTAACCTCTGTGTTTTCTTGTGAAAGTCCCTGAAGCCCTGCTCATATAATAGAGAGCATCATAACGGGAGAGAAAGTCATCATCAGTCATCATTGTCAAACCATGAAAAATGTACATCACGTACCACGTAGCAAGTCTGTCGGGCATCCTCTCCTCTTCTTATCATGCTTTCTCTCCTATTAGACTAATGTGTATCATCTAGAACTATGTGTGCCATCTAGAATTATCTCTTTCGAAAATATTCTTCCCTCTAAATGCATGCTTTTCCGTGTATGTCCGCATCCCTTCTAAGCACCCGTCTTCAAGAAGAACAAAGGGAGAAAGAAAGAAAGAAAGAAAAAAAAAGTAGAAGAAAGAGAAACAGTATCGACTACTTTCGTTCGTTATATAACCACGAATGCAGCAGGTCCCGCGCCTTGGGGCTTCGATAAGCAATATATACAATCAATCAAATCTGCATCGTACTGGAGTCTCAACTTATCCTGGCGACCCTGTCTACAAATGTCTTCATTTGTTCGAAATCATTCACTGTTCCATACTATTAGAAACGGCGAATCATCTAGTAGCCTCAAATCACAGAAAGAAAACTGCTGGCTTTGGCCAAATTGGCTAAATGACAATTCATAAAATGCGTTGAAATCCCTTGGGAGATTCTGTCCGTCGCAACTCTATATACCAATCGGAATGATAATGCTGGCGAAAAGCTGCTTCAGCTGTATGCCCTAGGGCACCCAGTGAAGGACATGTCTTAGCAGAAGAAGACGCTGTCAGAATATACACTTCCAATATACGGAATATATATGGTATATACACCCTTTGATGCTAGCAACGGCAAGTCAGGCTGTGCACTGCTTGGTGTGAGCACAACAACCAGTCCCACTCTCAATGGCGAAATACATTCGAGTCGCAGCTCCCAACATTGACCATAGCAGGTGTAAGAGCAAAAGACTATTCCTGTGGCGGATCTCTGTTCGGGGTCCCCGAGCTAGAATGGTGCCAAGTCTCAGGTAATGATGGCACTCCAAAGTCCAGGTCAAGGTAGCTATGGTTCCATACCCCGGTCAAGTTTCCGAGGTCAGCTTCCGAAATGTGATCAAACTGAATATCGTGAAACGGCTCCTCCGGGTATACTATAGGAGGTGGCATAGAAAGAGGCAACGACTGCATCGGCGTCATACTGGTGAGCATCGAAGGAACAAAAGAATCGTCCATGCCAGGATCTAGACCAGGAGGCGAGGGCGTATACATCGGTCCTGCGCCGCTCATGTAGTAGTGAGACGGTGTGGACTGCATGAGAGGCATCGAGCTCATAGAAGGCATAGAAGTTACAGAAGCCATGTTTGGCATGGCTGGTGGATCGCTGGACCACATGTTGTTGGGCGGTGCCACACTTGACGTGGGTACTGCCACGGCTTCATAGTCGGTGGGAGGTGGAGAGATTCCGCTGGAGGTATACGAGTTGGGAGAGTTGTAAAAAGTAAAATCGTAACCTCCCGGAGAATTGTAGGCACCAGATGACTCGAGGGAAGTTTGAGAATCAGGAGTCGCATAACTCGTTGGAGGTTCGTGCGTGGCCGGTGCGGCGTTGGACGTTGCATCCGTCTTTTGTCGCTTCTTGCTTCGAGAATTGTCCACCGTGGGCGGTCGGTTCAGTACCCGGGTGCATATGTGGTTGAGAAGAATATAGGGCGTTCGCGCCGCTGTCACAACTCCCTTGAGCTTCCTCAGCATGTTGAGCGTAGAATCAATTGCTTTCCAGCAGTCTGCGCGCCTAGGCAAGTCCTGCTCGCTGTCGTGGAGGATCGCGGAACAAAGAAGTGTCGACAGATCAAAGATGTAGAAGAGCACAAGCTGGTACTTGATATCTTTCGGATAGGTGAAGCGAAGGAAGTCGAACAACTTGTTCATATACCTGAGGGAATACATTATGCCGTCTCGTCGAAGCCGAAACTCGTCTTTTGAGTTGTCTTTTCGCGTCATTGCCCTGGTAAGAAAAGGCCGGAGGGGTATCAATACTGCAGATAAACCCAGAATATGAATGTTGAACCGCTGGCGTGTTATCCACGGGCAGGCATCGTCCATAGTCTTGTCGGAATCGTCCAAGGTGAATGGCTGAGGAAGGCTCTGGAGCCACTGCTCCACCATATTCTTGAATTCTGCAGCCTTTGCAGACGTGCCAATATCAAAGCGACGGCCGAAATGTTTAGAGAGCCTGCTGACGAGCTCGCACTGCAGGTTCATAGCCAAACCAGGAGAAGGGTAGCTAACCTCCAGCGCTAGAGTAGGCAGTTGAGTGTCATATCCATTGGGATCTATGAGACAGGGGCGCCCGATGAGACGGCTGATTTGCCTATACATTTTTTCTTCATCAGCTTCGGCACGGATAGCAAAAAGGAAAAAAAAAATAGTGAATAAAAAATTAAAAAAAAAAAATTAAAAAAAAAAAAAAGAAGGGGAAAGGGGGGGGGGGCGTAAGAGAGCAAAAGAAAAGGGGACAGGGGCAGAGTATCTCACCAGTCCCAAACACATATGATGGCCCAAACTCGCCTTCTCATTTCTAATTCAAAAGCTGATCGCGGGGTAGTCGATGCCTCTCTGTGTATCCCTAAATAGCAAGAGGCAAGGAGGGGTGAGATGTCAGAGGTATCCTTGGACAAGCGAGTAGCCCGATCTTACCTAACGATTGGGCTTGTTCAATAGCCCTAGATAAGATATGCCACGAGTCGTGATAGCGAGCATCAGTCTTGAAAAAGAAGCAAGCGTGAAGGAGCTGCTGAATGCTGTACATGTGACAATGTCCAACAGGAATGACAGAGTGGAGGTCAAACCCAGCACGATGATATTTGTCCGCCAGCTTATTAGTCGGTTCGCCCAAGTCTCTCTGTAACCTTTCTCGAAGCGTATCGTCGGGATACTGAGCTGAACAGGCGCAAACCATTAAGAAGAGGGAGGTCCACGGAAAGCTGAGCGGCTTGTCATGGAACCTATCGTCCCACCACTGGTCGTATTCCCTTCTGAACTCCGAAGGCTGGACAATGTAGTAGTGGAAATTTATCACGTTGAGGAAGTTGTCCACCATGGCATCTATACCGAAGATTGTACTTATTAGCCAAAGAAAGAGATAGACAGGTATATTCCGAGCTTAGTTGCTATCACTCACCTGTGTATGGTCGAGGGGGCAATGTTTGGAGCGCTTCTCTCAGCTGGGGGCTCTCGTCAGGCCTCCGGCAATACTCCTCCCGAACCACTCTCCCTTGCTAATGACAGTGTAAGCCTTGTCGTGTCTTTTGATTATGATGTCCTCTTCACTGCGTCCGCGGGCGTTTCCATACCTGCTGGCTGCCATCACCCCTATTTGCGTTGTGGCTGGGCTGGTCTTTGATGTTGATGATATTCTTGTCGAGAAATGTCGCTTCAACAGAGTATCCTAAATCCTGAAGGTTGGCCATGACAATCATATCATCATCACCCATGGCTTCCTCAGCCTCAGTCAAAAGGGACGCTTGGGCGGCGGCTCGTTGGGCATGGCGAGCTATCGACTGTTGGCGTTCCTCGGGGGATTTGCTATCGAGGAAGGTTTGAAACTTGCATTTTTCCGGGACCTTTCGCTTTTGGCAGTGGCTACATGGGAACTTGCGATCGCACTATAGGACAAGTTAGGAGAAGATCGGGATAGAGCATAGCAAGATATGGCAGCTTGAGGCATGAGACACGGGCCACGGCACATGAAACGGTTAGGATAGTAATTGGAGTATAGAGTAGGAGATCAGTAGAGAGACTAATGAAAGGCACTGATTTACTAGCCCAGTAGCAAATTCAGCCTGCACATAGGAAGCGGCGCGATAGGCAGCAACTCACGACCATAGATGCTGACTTCAAAAGCCCTTACCAAGATATGTCACTGTGCGTGTGCAGGGTAGGCTGAGAGAGGCAGATGGAGGATTGATATAAAACATACCTTTTGTTTCCGCCTTTGACACTCCATACAGGCCATGCGGTTCAAAGGGGGAAACTGCGCGCTCGAGCTCTGCGCCATGACTTGCGAAACCGCGCTGCATTGAATGTGGGTATCCCCCTTAGAGACCCAAATGAGGTAACCTTTCTACATGGAAAGAGCAGAAAGTAATGGAGCAACGACCATGAGCGAAAAGAGCGACCAGAGAGTAAGAGACGGAAAAGCGAGGGAGAAAAAAAAATTGGCACGGAGCCAGCTCTTGGAAACAGATCGTGGTGAGGGCGGAGGCGGCGGGCGGAGATCGGAACAAGGCCTAGGCGATCAACCGAAAAAAACGGCCAGTGGAGCTAATGGTGTTTTCGGTAGCCTGTGGCCGGGCGATGTCCGAGCGACGTGCGAGGAGATGAATTTGCAAAGGCGGACTTTTGAATAGAGGCAAGGCAAAAGAAAAAAAAAAGCAACTGAAGAGGCTATGCCAATGCCAATTGTAAAAGAAAGAGAAAAAAGAAAGTAGTTGAAAGCAGGACGAAGGGCGTCTGTGGCGTCTAACAGCGAGTGACCGGGCTGGGGGGGTGGACGGCCGGCCGGCCGTGATATTAATAAGGAACAGGCGACGTAAGGATTAACGGCCACCTGTACGGAGGAGGCCCCGGAGCGCCACGATACATGAAGGAGAACTATCGGCGAATAGTGACTGGCTGAGCAGAGCAGCCACAGCCATGAACCTGGCGCCGTTGAACCACATTCTGTCTGCGAGAGACAAATAAAGTAGGCCTATCTGGTCGTTAGTGTTGCGTGTTCAGCAGCCTGCGAGCGCGTTGGCAGGATTTGCCCGGTCTCCTGGGGCGCCGTTTTTTTTTCTTTCCCTTCATCGTCCCACTGCGGGCCAGACATGCGTCCCAGGGCATCCTGGCGGTGCTGATTCGCTCCGGCGGCAGCTTGGTCGTCGAGAAAAGTGCATGTTTGTTTTCTCCAGAAGTCTCGCCGAAGCCATGCGTCGGTCCCATTCGATGAGTCCACGGAAATGCTGACTGCTGCCATGCGCCTGCCTGCCGTTTGCCCCTCCCATTGACGCAGCTCGAGCCCCTCCTTCCCTGTCTCTGTTTCTTTCAGGTGCATCCCGGAGATGCAAGACCGTTGGAGCTAGAGGGCCCCCCTGCTGCAGCCAATGGCGGGTGGCGTTCGGCATAGCTGGCTGCCTTAGCGCACGCTCGGTCGCTGTGCCCATGGAACTATGGGGGGCGGCCGTTATTTTTTCTTTCTTTTTGCTTCCTCTGCCGCTCCTTTTTTTAATCCCCTTCTCGCGCGAGTGTGTGTACCCAGGAATCCGGTCACAGGCCGATGGAGTTGGCCAGAGAGAGTGAGACCTAGATGCTCCACAGAGAGAGAGAGAAAACATGTAGCACAGCAAAGTGTTTGTTGCAATTACATGTATCCTTACTCCGCCAGACCTTAGGTACCTTACTTTGGTAGGTACCCATAGAACAGCAGCACCGCTCTTGCTTCCACACAAATGCCCCTCTGTAGTATCTCTAGTACTTGGGCATGACGCTGACATCTGGGAAAGCCCATACCCAAGGTAAGGATGGCAGGTAGCAAACTCACGTGCATCTTCGGTGCCTTAGAAATACTAGCAGGTACTAATCTTACGGAGCACACCGCTCAAATGAAAAAAGACACACCATCCACCACCACCAAACTCTGGACCAGGATGAGGACGAGACGGTTATATGCCATGCAGTGATAGCAACGTTGGAGCTTGCCATACGGCACCTCGCATGACGCCACCTTGCTGGCATATCCCGGCCAGCCTCACCTCCCCATCAACCTGACTCGTCCAGAAAAAGACCACCCAGGCGGCCATCCCCTCCTTTCGGCTCACTCCAAGACGACCCTTTTGCTCTGGTCTCCTCTATATTTATCTATGTATAGGCGTATAACCCTCAACCGCTATGAATCACGCCACCACCACAATCACCCTCGCGGCTGGTTCGCTTTCAGGAAAGTGCTGTTTCCCACTTGATGTCCACTTGCGATAGTGCCATCTATTCTGAGCTTCCCCGCCGTAACGTCGGCCAAGTACGGCACTCCGAATATAGACCGGGAAATTCTCTGCGCGATCCAAGTTTTTAACGGCCATACATTGCATGAGGAGAGGGAGGGGCCACTGGTGCCTCGGTGCCCTTTACTCCGTACCGATCAATTTCGCCTATCAAATACTACGGAACATTTGCAGCATGAGGATAAAAAGGGCCGTCTGGGCATCCTGTGTCAAGGTTCAACCCAGTAGCCAGTGCTGCGTGTGTGCGTGAGGAGAAGACAAAAAGAGTCGTAGGTGCCATCTACCTGACCTCTATACCACCCAACACAACCCACAGGGAATGGCCGAGCAACATACATGCAAGGGTTGTCATTCCGGTCTCCAGTCATGCAGCCAAAGACGGATCAAGCGAGAGGCAGACGAGCATTTCGTAATGCGCATGCGGTACTCCGTACGAAGAATGCCTTTTGTCAGAGGAATTGGATCGGTGGAGAAGAAGGCGAACGAATCGGCCAAGCAGAAAAGCCTCGGGGCATCACTGCCGCCTGGTGTGCAGCACGTAATATACAGCCACATGGAGGGAGCGCTCAGCCGCATGCTTCAATGTTTGCTTGGTGCCATCACGCAAAAAGCCTCCGTCGGTCCCGAGGGGCTTACTAGCAGTCCACAAGCCCAGGCTAGGACGAGGCATACACACTAAGGTAAGCAATATGAGACACTGCTTCCACTTTTTAGATACTGCATGGGGAAACCACCCAAGACATTATCGAAAAGAGAATTGGATCAATTGAACTGAATGCCGAGTGCGCTCGGCAATATATGAGACAGCGCGCCCACGTCACCCAGTACATGTCCGATATGTATCTCGCTGCGTCCACCGGAGCCCACTATAGCCCACTGTAGCCCACTGAACAACCCCTGCAACGGCTTCCGACGCAAGCAATTGATAGCCATGGTGGGGGTGCCCGCGGAAGCTCCTCGACTTTCTTCTTTTCTCCTTCTCCTCCATACCCTCCTCCTCCTCTCGTCCTCTTTCCCCCTAAGCTCCTCCGCTTAGGCGACCACAACTGGTCTCAGCACGCCGTCAAACCATGTCCGCAGCTGCTCCCAGCCATCTTGCTCCAGCGTCGTCACCAGGCCAATATAGCCATCAGGACGCACCGCTACAATGGCACCCCTGTCCTGGTCGATGCCGTACCTCTCGTAAGCCCGGCCGTGGGCTTCATGATAGGCCTCACCATCGACATACACTTTGCTGTAGTCCCACCCCAACTTGTTATCGAAGGGGTGGTAGACGTTGTGCAAATCCCGTAGTAGCTCAATTTTCTCACGCGGCGCCGAGTGCACAAGTAGCACGTCCACAACGGAAGGGTCCTCATCCGTCCGCCACTGTGACGTTCCTGAACCGCCGCGTGGATCGGGACCTGGTGCCAGGCTGATACGGGGCGACTTGGTGGGAGACAGCACGTTGGCCTGCAGCCAGCCGCCGAGCTCGTTGACCGTTGCTAATCGCGTGGCTTGGGAAACGTCGCCGCCGAACACAACGACGCGGAAGCGCCCGTCCGACGGCATCTGGAGCTGGAGCTCCCACGGCCGTGCGTCTGCCTGTGCAATCACCTTTTGCGATGCAAACCGGGTGCCTGGCTGGCAGTTGCTTGCAAGTCCGGCCGCGCTGATGGCCTGGCTCTGAGACGTTGTCTCAGCCTCCTGCGGCTCTTCGCTCGAATCACCGTCGTCTGCCGTCTTTGATACGAGAAGGCTTGGCTGGTATCGGATGCCGACTCCTGTTATGAACTGTTGCCCAGTCAGCATAAAGCCCTCTACTAGTCCTTGCTTCGTACAGATGCCTAATTGTATCCCGGCCCGAAAGGAAATTGCCAAGCCTCTTGCTTGAACCGCAAAAGCGGCGGCGTTAATATTTTGTATCTCAGCCCCTGATGGGAAGCTGTACGACATCCTCCCAAGCTGCCTACCAGGGTCCAGGGACCTGATGCCAGGTAATACAGCTAACACCACTACTACTGCTGCTGCTGCTAGGTGAGCGTACTTACCAGTTGGGCTTGTCGAAAGGCTTCCTGGAATTCGTTCATGGATGATCCCGCTTCATCAGAGACGTCCTTGGCCGGCTTCCCTGAAAATAGCTTAGAGAACTTCTGATCAAAGGCAATGAGCTGCCTGGCAATCTGCCGCCGCTCCAACTGGTAGGTGTCCAGGATCTCTGGCCGCAGCACTTTTTTGCACACGAGCCCCAGTTTCCAGCCAAGGTTGTACGTGTCTCCCATTGACACGTTCATCCCCTGGCCCGCCTTGGGCGAGTGTGTGTGTACTGCGTCTGTACGCGCACCTGTTAGCCAGGCCTGATGGACTTTTTGAAGCTGCATGTACGCTGTCAGATGACTCGCTCACCTCCTGCAAGGAAGACGCGATTCAGTTTGCTGAACCGATCGCCCACCCGCTGCCCAATTTGATATGCGGTCCACCTGCACAGGTTTTTTTTTATTCAGTGCACAATTCCAACTTGTCATCCGTGGCCGGTATAAACAAATACCCTGAAGTGAGTCTAAACTTACCAGTCAATGTAGTGGTAGTCAAGAGTGTAGGGACTCAGGATCTTCCTTGCAGTTTGCAATATGAGTTCCGGAGTGATTTGGGACCTGTCCACTCGACCTGTAGTTGTGGAAACCTCCTTGAGTTGCGTATAGACTCGAACGAGCTTGTTTTCTCTCGGGATAATCATGATGGCTCCAAACTCGGCGCTGTGTATCATACATCTGCTTCGAATGTCGGCTGTCATCACCATCAGTTCCCGTCTCTCTCCGTAGACAAACCCGAAGAATCCTTCTCACTTACGGAAGTCTGTAATGGGAACGATATCCAAAACGCCCCTATTTTCGAGACCAAAGTCATTAGCACTCGACCCAAGTCTCTTTTTTTTTTTTTTTTTTAAAAAAAAAAAAATAAGAAGGCACATGTTCTTACCAAACTGCGTCTGTTGATTCGCCCTTCATTTCATATCCTTCACCGAGCGTCCGCCTCACCCACGAATGCGCGCCATCGCATCCAACCACATACTTGGCCCTCACCGTCTCCTCTCCGGCCCCGACAGTCTTGGCAAGGATCCTGTCCGTATCGTCTTCCGCCAGGTTGCTCCTGTAGAGCCCGTCTTTCAAGTTGCTCAGCCTCTGCGTCGGGGTGGCCTCTTGCTCTGACAGATGCCGCAGCGTCACCTCCACGGGGTAGGCGTCCTCGTCGTCGACGCAGCTCTCGTCGATGCGCAGCGCCGTCGGCATCACGCTCCGCTCAATCTCGACGAGCGGGTGCCTGGGCGAGGCCGACGCCCGGATGGCGTCGATGAGGAAGCCTTCTACGCGGCCTTGGTGCAGCACGCACTCGGTGAAGCGCGAGAGGTTCGGCTGCGTGTTGGGGCCGCGGTGATGGCGGCGGATCTGGCCACTCTCGTCTGGGTTCCAAAAGCTGACCTCTGTATTGGACACAAACAAATCTTTTTTAGCCCATGTCTTTTTGATGAATGAGTTTTTTTGTTTCTTCTTCTTGTTCGTACCAACCATGTGATTTGCTTCGTGCCATACTTTCTGGCCAATTCCGAAGCTGTCAAAAATCTCCAGGGTGCGGCACTGGAACCTATCATGATACCCCAATGTGCATTGGTTAGACGCATTATGCACTATTCTTCTAGTCTATCATCCGGGGGGAAATCTGCAAGAGGACCTTACCCGTCAGCCTGGCCGGAAAAGACCTTGTCTGTGCGCTTATCAACAACCCTCGTCTTGATGCCCAGCTTGGCCATCCAGAGCGAGAGCATGAGGCCTGCAGGGCCGGCTCCGATGATGAGCACATCAACGTTGGATGCTGCCATGTCGACCTGCGAGTCAATATCCACTTCAATGTCTTTCCGGTTTTTAGATGATAGTGTTTATCTGGACGGGAAAGAAAATTCGCGGCTTGTCAATTCGGGTGTAAAATAAAAAGAAGAACCGCTATTCTATATGTAGATCGTAATCTCGTACACAGGAAATGGAGCGATTTAAATAAACCGACGTCTGTCGTGTTGACGAAGCCATGACAAAGTGTGCGTATTGCTCAGAGTGCAGTAGGTAATCATGGGTCAGTTCTTACCAACGACTCACGCATCACTTGATCGCCCTTAGTAGCCCAGCGCTTTTGAGGCACGATGCGTCGACGCACGGCTTCTTCATCTACAACTGATTCATGCCATTGGCGGAATTCTGAGATTCACTCGTTTTCGGCTCCCCCCGCTTCCCGCTTGTTCGCTTCTGCTGACAAGATTCTTCACAATTGCTTTGATACGCTTCTGCCTTTTTTTCTTTTCTTTTTTTGGGGTGTCTAAATTTCCTCGTGCTTGCTTTTAGTCGCCTCCAGTGTTACGGCCTAGGTCCCTCCGCACTCTCCACACCCTCGAGCCGACTGGCCGCTTCTGATTGCCCCGAAGCACTTCGACCCACGGAAGTACGGTAAAGGAGCCGGCATTTGGCTCTGCGCTTGGACCAATTCCTGCCGCAGCTGCCTCCTCTGGGTCATTACTGATGCTTGGTTCGTCTTCATCGTCATTTTCATCATCATCATCACCACCGTTGTCATCGTCCTCGCTCACCATATCAGGCGGTTTATCTACGCTGCTGCTACCTTCTTGGCTAGAACGCTCATACAAGTCTTCTGTATATGCCCAGGTGGGCGCATCAAACCTGCCGTGGACGAGCACGATTTGTCGCCCTTGAGATCGTATCTGCTCTATCCGCTTCTGGGGAATAGGTGTTAGAATCTGGAGAGTTTGACTGGTGGTGTCGATGCCACGGATGAGAACGAGGCCAATGGTGCGAGAGAAGCAAGGGTCGAGGGTGACGTCGTTGGCATTTGGGATATATGGCAACCCGTCGGCTGTCCGTGAAATGATGCCTTCCAACGCGGGATACTGATCCATGTCGTTGTCAAGCTGTAATTGAGCAGAACTCGCGAGGTTGCGAAATGCTTTGGGATCCTCAACGTCGACTGCAGCGAGGACCATCCCATTGATGGCTTCGGCAAGCAGTTCTGGTGGGGATTGGTAGTCGTAGAGCAAGATGCCGAAAACTCCGCGGTCTGGGCCGGAGTATCGCACCCGCCACGGAGGGATAGACGAGAGTGGTAACGGGTTCCAGCTCGGTCTGAAATCTGCGTTGCTCCTGCTCTGTTCTTGTAAATGGAAATAGGACATAATCTGCATAGCCCTCAAATGGGCAGCAGTACGAGATGCAAACTCAGATGGTTGGGAAGGGAGCAAAGTAAAAGATCGTTTTGTCGCGCTGCGCAAGACTTCGACCACATCAGCGGGTCCTTCTTCAGACATGTAAATCACTTCGGGAGGGTTGACCCGGGAGATGATATCAACTAGCAAGTCTTGACCCGTGCCTAGAATCCAGCCTGGCGTATTAATGAGGAGATGGCAGCTGCGTAGTGTCCTTCGGTAATAGTCTAGGAGGTCAAGAACACATTCTAAATAGTGTTCCGGAGCTGCAGCAGGTGTGATAGAGGCCAAGGAATGGCATCTCATGACCTTGTACGAGGCATCGTCAAGACTGGGATGAGTAAATGCAGCACTCAAGTTGGGCTGGGTAACGTGAACGAGGGATAGCGTCCCGCAAGGGGCATACTCAGGTTGGCCCGGATCTAGATCGAGGACGGCAACACCATGTGAACTAGTGCGAGAAGCAGCAGTCGGCCCCTCACTCGTAAGGAGGCGATTTGCAAGCATCTTTGAAAAGGTCGATTTGCCGGCAGATTTAGGACCGCAGACTAGGATTGTAAAGGGGCTGCTCTTGGCTGCTGCCACAAGGTCGGCAAGCTTTTTATTCCATGCCGGCGGAGATGAGAGCACCTGGATGATGCCTCTTTTAGGGGCATCGTCGGAGCTGCACACCTGGCCACTGTCAGATAGGGAACATGTAGATGGAGGATTGACTTGGACGTACTATCCGGAAGGTCCGCCCTATCCCAAGCTCTGCCTCTGTAGAGTCATCCTTAGATTCGCTCCATATGCCTCTGAAAAGGGGGGATAGACGACTCAGCCGTCGTAGGCTATCGGCATTCGGATCATCATATAGCTCTAAGCTGGCTTTTTCTGAGGTCCTAAAGACAGGAATAGCATGACAGTGAGGCGCGTGAAGCCAGTATATCGAGTCCGAGGGCCGAAGGGTAGCCCCGAAAACGGTTACTATACCAGCCAATACTTTAATTCCAAAACTACCTAAGACGACAAACCGCTACGTATGGGTTCCTTAGTCAAGCCTCATCATTCAGTCGGGATTGATGCTGAACATACCTCGCTGTCTCTCAATCTCAATGCAACAGTACCTTGAGATGTTGTGCGGCAGTTACTTGGATTCAGCACGAAGGATGAATACGCAAGCCTCTGAGAAGCTAAATTATCTGCTTCTTGTGTAGAAGGATCACTTTTGGTGTCAAAAATCAGTTTTTCGTCTAAAGCTTTTCTTGTGAGAGGAATAGCTGACCTACCTAGTCCTGCTCCCTTGTGGCGTGGAGGTCCTTGAATCACCACGGTTGAGCCCAGCTCTGGGCGCTTTCTTTTGGGGTGATTTTGATGACTCGTTCTGGCGCTTCAGGTTCTGCAAAACACTGAAAGCATTTGTCCTAGCAGAGGCCGTATCTTCAGGCTCAGGAGATGAGCTGGGCTCCCTGGCGGGTGTACTAGCAGCTAAGCGACGGCGAGCTGCAAGTGCGCTTATCGCGCTCACTGCTGCTGATCAGGGAGTCAGAGTTTCAAGACTCATATGCTCATCAAGATATATCTGAGGCTGTGATAGGGGGTGGCTTACACTGGGGAGCAGGCTGAGCGTCGAGTTTTCGACGTTTGTTCGAGGACATGGCTGGAGGGGCAGGGCACTGGAGACGATAGACGGGAACTGCTTAGGCAGAATATATGATTGGATAGTCCGGCCTAAGGGAGACAAACGAGAAAGCTTCCCTGGGCTAAATGAAACTGCCCAGGCATGGTACATTCATATCAGTAACCTAAGGTACCAAGCACCAAGCATCTAGATCAGATGAGCGTCCGGATTCGCAGTCAGTGACCAGCCTCTGGCGCTGCTCGTAACCCTTTTGGCGATGCGGCTTATCGATAAGCACCTGCGCACCAAAAGTTTTCCCAGCTGCTCCTTCCCTCAACACGTCCCGCCAAAGCAGCGCGCGCACTTTGAACGAAACTTTTCCCAAAGCAGGCGCGTCAGTGTGGGGCTAAGCTTGAGTGCTCTCTCAAAATTTCCATCTGAGCCTCCCAAAAGTTCAACTGCAGCAGCACCCTTCTTCAAATCTTCCCACCTCCATTGAGCAGCCAGCCCGGCGCATTTCATCCCCTCTTTCCGCCAAGATGGCACCCAAGGAGCCGTTCAAGGTGCACTCGCTGAGCAAGCACATTGAGGATACCAAAAAGGGCCTCAGCGCCGCAGCCCAGTACAACCGGCGACCCGTCTCCAAGCCGTCTGCGGCGGCAGTCAAGAAGGAGCCTGGTGTCCTGGATGCCAGCATTTTTGGCAACAATAACAACAGCGACAGCGATGAGTCCAGCGACAGCAGCGATAGTGATAGTGACGAGGAGAGCAGCGCAGACTTCCTGAAGAAGCTCAGCGCCAATGGCGCAAAGCCTTCTGCAGCTTCCAAGCGGCGCAGCAGGGACGAGGAGATCGCCGATAGCGACGTCGAGCGCAACGCTTCTGCCCAGCGCACCGCTGCCCTCAAGGAGGAGCAGAACGTCAAGAAGGAGTCATCATCTTCTTCTTCCTCTTCTTCCGAGACTTCGGATGACTCTTCCAGCGAGTCGGAGGCAGAGAAGACTGAGCCCAAAGCGAAGACAAACGGAGCAAGCGGAAAACAAGCTGCGGCTGCCCAAGATTCGTCCAGCAGCAGTTCCGAGGAAGAAAGTGAAAGCGAAGACGAGGAATCTTCTAGTGATGAGGAGGAGGCCCCTAAGCCTACGGCACCAAAGCCTACAGCATCAAAGCCTACGGCACCAAAGCCTACGACACAAAAGGCTGCAGCCCCTCCTACCACAAACGGGAAAGCCAAAGCCAAGGCGACGCAGTCGAGCAGCTCCAGCGAGGAGGAGTCCAGTGAAGAAGAGTCTAGCGAGGACGAGGAGGAACCTGCTAAGCCTAAGGCTGCAAAGCAGACGACCGAAGAGGAGTCATCTTCAGAATCCGAGGAGGAGGATGATGATCAGGTCGACGAGTCCATGCACCTTTCGGATCGCGAGACCAGCCACCAGATTGCTGCGCCGAGGACCATTGCCCCTGATTTCATTCTTCGCAAGGGGGACGATGGAGCCAACGGTCAGGACGTGGCTCGCATCTGCAACGAGGCCAACCTTCAAGGCAAACAGTTCTGGTACTTTACCGTTCCATCCAACGTCCCGATCTCTGTCATTCAGAACCTCGAGTTCCCCGTGGACCCATCGCAGCAGGGTAATGCTGTCTTCTCCCACGAGGGCCAAGACTACGGAGTTTCCTTTGATACGATAACGCCTAAGAGCTCGATTCAGATATTGATTCCTTCAGCAAATGACTCGACATACAGGCCAGGTTAGCGTTTCCCCCGGTTTTCCGTAGATTATATGTTCCGTTGCTAACTGGTATGTTCCTCAGCCCGCCAACAAGTCGATCAAACCATTCACATCAAGAGAATCACCAGCCTTGGAGGTGCCAGCGCCTCTTCTGCTGGCCCCACTCCTCGCCGCGCGCCTCGACCACAGCCAAAGGGCCTCAAGGCTAGGTACCAGCCCTTTGGCGTCAATACTCCCATGGGCAACATAGGGGTAGACGCGTCCGAAGACGAAGATGTGGAGATGGCGGAAGCGCCTGCGGCTGTGTCAACCCCGAAATCTGCTAAGAAAGAGAAAAAGAGCAAGAAGGACAAGAAGGCCGGCGCTGATGAAGCGGCGGCGGATCCGAAGCCTTCCAAGGCAGACCGCAAGGGCAAGAGAAAGCATACCTTTTCAGAGGACGACGCAATCGCCGCCGCAGAGCAGCTGAGAGAGGAGAATGATTCCGCGGAGACCAAGTCCAAGAAGCAGAAGGTGACTCGGATTAGCAGTCCTGACCTCGGAGTCGAGCCGCCCTCGACCGCCCGTAAAGAGACGCCCATCGCACCGCCGGCCATCCCCTCGTCATCATACTCGTTTTCCAACCTCCCGTCATCGGCCACCGCTATCGCTACTCCGTCAAAGGTCGCCGCGCCGACACCCAGCACAGTAAAGAAGTCCACTAAGAAGACAAAGCCCGAGACCCCCATACCCACGCCGCGGCAAACGGCCGTCCCCATTCCCAGCATACCACTGACATCACGGCCCAAAGAATCGCCTGTGCCCCTTCCCTCTTCTGCTGCGGCCGTTGCCACTCCTCTGCAGTCAAAGAGCACAAAAGCCAAGAAGAGCAAGGATGAGGTAAACGTCACCGGCTCCTCCCAGCAGAGCCCTCCACCAAGCGCTCAGGGAGGGGACAAGAGAAAGCCTTCAACGAAAGCGAAGAAGTTGGGCTAGACCCCCAAGCCTTTGTATCGGTGGATTTGAAAAGGCATCATATGGATGGCTACACCTAGCTTTGAAAGGGTTGCACGATTACGCTGCTCAGCCTCATGAGTGCCAACGGCACGAGAAGAGCTTGTTGGAGACTTTACGCTCTACAGGATATCCGGAGCCGAGGGGTTGTGCTTTTCCCCATACTTGACAATTTTTTTTTGCTCGCTCTCCATAATTTTACAGAGGGCTCTTCTTGCTATTCGGAGCCAGTGGCGTTCAGGAAAGAAGCACTTTTGCAACGACTTAAAAAAAATAGGGGAGGGAGGAATTTTCCATTTGCATTTAGGAAGGGGAAAAGGGGGCGGCTTTTGGAAGTGAAAAACTAAAAAGGATTTGATTGCATTTGCCGGTGCATGAAAGGCAGTGAGCTTTGTGTGGATTTCACCCATTTCGTGTATAGTATCTGACATTCCGCGTACATGGGGCTGATGCGAATGGACAGCTGGCTGGGGAGGCGATGACGTTTCTCCACGAGGTTGAGGTTTGCAGTTGGTAGGCCAGGGATTGATGTCGCGTATGTATGAGTCTTTTAATACTACACTGGATTTGATCAGAAGAAGGATTGCTAGTCGAAGCGGGCTTGTGGAGTAAGACGGCTCATCCTGAAGAACACGGGGTCGAGTCAAGGCACGAACATTATCCCAAGCTGCTACCTGCTTGTTCTTGGCGCATGTCAGGAACGACGCCGAATCCGAATTACAGCCTCTTGTAGAAAGTGAGCACACGCCGCGCCGTCACGCCTGTCTCGATCTGCCCCCTTGTCCGTAGCCTGGGATAATCTTTTTTTTTTTTTTTTCGATCGGTGTGTCTATCTATCGATGTTCCTTTTTGGCGGGAGTGGGTAAGGACACGTGCGTTTTCTGCGTCTCCAGGGAGCGCACGAGCTTTTTTCTTTCACGATCGGTGTGCGGACGGAGTATTCCATCGGTGTGAGAGGGAGGCGAGGCGGTGATCGATTTGACCAGGGGGGGTTACTATACCGATGGCCATTCAAGAAGCACAGAGTACGAGGACAGAACGTACGGCTCTTGCAAATGAGGCTGTCGTACCAAGGACGAGACATGCATACATAGGTAAGGTACATACATACGCGTACGCAGGCTCAGCAACGGCAAATGCAGGGGGGCTTCGGCAGGGCGACGGAAGAAAAGAGATTGTGAAAAAGCCCCGGGCTGTGCACGAGATAGGGTGGCTGATGCGTAGGATGCGCAATCCTCTACGTTACGAACAATTGTTACGACGCCCTCGTCATCAAACTGACTTTCCGTTTCGACTGCGTGGCTTTTTTTACTGGGGGGGTTTTCAAGTGAGACACTCTTCTGTTCATTTAAGCAGGCCTGGTTATGCGTAATAAACACTGGACGGGAGCTTGTTGCGGTTTTTTGCTAGCGCCGTATGCTGCGGCGATTACGACGACGACGACGACGACACGAAATCCCTTGAGTTGCGGGAGGCTTACAGCTAAGGTATAGTAGTTACTAGAGGTTAATCCAGGTACCGTTCGTTTCCTTGGTAAGCCATGCAGATGTGCTACGTACGCACAGGGGCACGCGAAAAGCAAGGGCGCATCAGCATTGAGATTTTCATACACCAAAGCATATGATGGGACTGACTCGGGAAATGGGCCATTAGGCAAGGGAGGGAGGTTTATTGGAGTGGGAGGCCAGGGTCCTTGGCGCGGGCGACGGGCAAGATCGCCCTTGCCAAGCGGTTTAAATGAAAGGAAATCGAGAGTCGCGGGCGGCTCGAATGGTGCGAAAATCTTTATTGTTGTTAGAGTGCCAGGAGGCTGGGACGAAACATGGATGCATGTGAGAGTTTACGAGTTGCTATTTTGTTAGCGCTGTTGTACAGATGGCAAATTGAAGGCCTTCGCCAAAAAGGCACAGGGTAGAAATATTTTTCAGTCGGCTAATAGGCGGGCTGTCGGCCGATAGACAAGAGCCCATTGATCGCTACCGAGAGAGAGGAGAAAGAAAAAAATTCAAGGGCCAAGCGAAGCGTCTCCATTGAGGATACCCTTGGACGGGGCCGCGAAGAAATTTTTTTTTTTTTACACCTGCTTTTTAGCCTATCGGATTAGGCGGACCTCGCCGCAAAGTGGTGTGATGATTTTAATGTACGCAAAAAAAGTCATGAGATGGAAATGTATCTGCGTCTTTTTTAGACACATTTTTTTGAAGCCTCGGTATCTGGTTCACGATGATGGATCTCACGACAAAATAGTGTTGCAGCGCACAGGACGAAAAGGAGTGCATGGTGTGTTAGTGGCTGGGGACGCAATTGGTAAAGAAAAGGCTGGGGCTGGGCTGGCCCGTGAGGCGCAGCAGCAGAGTTCAAGCAGCAAGCTTAGTACCTAAAGCTTCTTGAGAAAGAAAGCACCAAGCCCGATCCATCGATGCTGACGTGATACACTCATCTGTGGTGTCGTCACTCATTTTGATGGTTTTTTGTTTTCTTTGCCGTTGGCGCTCTCGCTGATGAGATGAGCTGCGGAGCATAAGAGCTACCAGGTAGGGGCGGGCTTCGGTAAGAACCTTACCACTGTCAAGGGAAGAAAAAAGATTAGACATCAATTGCCATCGGGGAAGAGGGTTGTAAAAGTCGCCGAACGAGCAAATTTTGCATTGGCATTTTTTTTTTTCTTTGCAATTTTTTCTTCTTCATGTCATGTAGTTGACTTTTTTTTTTGGCACTAACTTGGCGGTGTCCATCAACGTAATGCGGCTAGAGAGAGTACTTGTCGCCGACGTACAGTGACTTTCTCTCCAGCTAGGCGCGCTAAGTCAAAATCCGTTGGCTCCGCGGGATCTGGTTCGCCGGAACCCCCATGGATCTAGAGGCCAAGGGGAAAAAAAAATGTAAAGCCACCAAAGAAGGGAAAAAAGAGCTGGCTCGATTTGGAGAGGGGGCTGGGCCTGGCACTTCGATGTCGTCATACATGCTATGCGCCAACTTTCTTTGTCACGATCCAGCTGCAGCATCAAAGCAGCTGCTTCAATATTTTCGTCTCCATCCCGCTTGCTTATTATCGGGTTTAGGAAGGGTGTGCGAGAGGCTGACCATCAAAGCCCTTTTTTCGTTCCTTGGGTGGGAGCTGCATGCCGCCCGAGATTCCCGCTCCAGCATGGGGTGGGTGGTGGGATGGGGGGTGATGACAGATTCGATTCCGCCCCGTGGGCATGTGGCCGTAGCCGATCATCTCTGCACGGAATTGCGCAGCCCATGAAAGGAAGGCCTTCCCTTTCTGCTGATCTTTTGCTATTGCGTGTAACCGATGGCTTCTCGCTCCACAGTGGAAGAGACGCCATGTGTCAGAGAAGGCACGCGAGCAAAAGTATCTCTACCTAATGCAAACTACATGCGGCTGGCTTTTGGCGGAGGCAGCCTGGCGGTAAACGAAGTTTGAGAGATTGCGTTGGAACGACAACCTGCTGTGCTGTCCCAATGCGGACAGCTACAGTAAGAACCATGTCGCTCTTGCCCATGGTCCGTATTCCGGGTCCTAGGTAGGTATACAAGGTACCTAATGAATTGGCGCATGGCTTGATTCCTTAAGGCTCCGGGCTTGGTAGGCCGCAAACTTCCGTTGTCAGCCCAGGTACTCCCGTAGCCAACAAAGAGAAGAGGTTGAAAGAGGCATAAAAATAGCCTGGAGTGAAACAGACCCTGTCCCGACCAAGCCAACGTATCGTTTTTTTTTTCTCATCGTTGAGGGCGCTTACACACAGCATAGAGTCAGTCTGTTTTGTCTGAGATCTGAGTGAGGTGAGAGCCGAGACCGCTTAGCGCGGCCCGTTTTGAAGGGACCTCAACGCTGTATCGTCTTATCTGCCTTGCCTCGTATGGAGTGAAGGACATTTCGTGCTTTGCGCTCTTGATTCCGCACTCCATAATACCTAAGTAGGTAGAATACCACCTTGTGATATGCGGACGTTCGGCAACGTTCGTCTAACAAGGGAACAAAGAAAGAGAAGCATTCGCCCGTCTTCCTGTGACCTGCTCAACCCCACCCCCACCGTTATCAAAGCAGCTCATTCATGCCCTGCATCGTCATCACGCGTTGCGCATGTTCGCTTCCCTCGACCATGTGAGCGTTGGCGTGATAACGGACGGTCCCAAGAGGCAGGCCGAGACCTGGGCATCGTTCGACTCCGCAGGCTAGAGAGTGACGATGTGCTTCTTGCCTATCCCCAAGAGAATACTGCTACTACCGCTTGCATGTCTCTAGCGGCAGGTGCGTTCGTACGAGTAATTGTCACTCCTATACTTGCAAGTGCCGTTTGCGCATGTTTTTCCCCCCCCTCCAATTCCCTCTGCTTCCTTGCATCACCGCGTGTGTGATGTGCGACTCTTTGTCACTCCGCTACGTTGCCGGAGAGCCGTGATTGAGGGGAGGGGGAAAAAAACCCTAGAAAGTTGCATCTCGAAACGGTCTGGCCTTTTTTCTTTTCTATCAGAGACTCGCCTTGCCATGCAGACAGGGGGGCGATCTGAACCCTTCTCGGACTCTGTTGAGCCATTGAACCCATCGATCCTTATTTCGCTGGGGGGGGGGCTACCTCGAGTAAGCGCCGCGTTGCCTCAGCCAAAGGGCTGGCCTGGGGCTGGTCAAATCACAATCGCAGGAGCTAGTAAGTAGTATTAGTATCAGACAACTTCATTTTGCATCTGCAAGCCTCGTTGGAGGGCACATGCCATTCTTTCATTTCCCTCGACTTTGTCACTGTTTCCCTTAGCTCCAATCCGGACCGCGGCGGCGCACTTTGGGGATGGCCGCACTGCCGAGGCGGCTCACCGCACCAAGTGGATGGAAAAAAAAGAAAAAAAGAAAAAAGAAAAAAAATTGTGGTGATTCGTCGCGCGCTAGCTGACTGGGCTTTTTTTTCTTGGCGCTTTAGCTGGATTCGATGCCACGATCCAACTGTGAAGGGGAGGGACGCGATGCAGCTTCGTATGCTTTTGTCTTGCCTTGCAATCATTCTACTCCATATTGCCTCTTTTGAGTCCATTGGCAGCCGGGCATCTCTCTGCAGCAGCGTCTTTTTCATTGTTCAATCGCTGTCCATCGTGTGACTGCTTCGTCACTTTGCACGCTCCAGGCTTGCATTCCGCGTCCGCGAACCCTGTTTTTGCTACTCTTCTTCTTTCTTCTTTGAGGGCTCGGCTCTTTGTTTCTTTTTCTTTTCTTAGGTCCTCCACCGGGGCAGCCGAGCATCATGCAAGTATCCTCTTTCTCTACTCCGTCGCCTTTTCTCCCCGAGTCCGTCTCCTCCGCCGCTTGCTAGACCGATCGGTAGGGCTCGGTCGAGCTGAAGATGGACCCTGCACGAAAAAAAAAAAATTCGCTTCCCGCGATGCTACCGCTGCCAAATGAAAGCCCAATTCCATCGGCATTTACAAACCTCCGTTAGCCCGCGCTGGCATCGCCTGTCATTGGCTGGCACGGGAAATAAAAAAGTGCCTTGTAGGTACTTATAGTACTTTGCATTTGGTATCGAATGTACCCAAGGTCTAGTAATGTACATGTAATACTATATTTTTCTGGCGGTGCTCTTGCCCTTCACAATGTGAGGTAATTACTCAAATTTGCCTTGGCATCAAATTAAAGCAACCGTACGAGATGCATGCGTCATCCATTAGGCTCCGTTTCATCGTGGTGAGAAACGGATGACAGCGAAACTTTGCGCTGGACAGACTTGTTTGCCCGTACCTGTCAACTGTTGCTCCGATTCTACTAGGAGATTCCCCTTAGTGCAAGCCCTAAAACTTGTCGGTCTCCTTGGTGTGGAGAGCTTTTGGGCAAGTTTGAAGACGGAGGGATAAGGTAGTAATAACTACGGTACCTGCTGAGGTCGTGTGCTTAGTAGCAGTAGAATTGAAGGTGCGGAATAGGGAGTAGCCGGTGGTACAGAGTACGCGTATCCTAGGTCTCGCGGGACCTGCCATGTGGCCGTTCTGAACGAAAACACAAAGGAGTACCAACTAGCCAACGACAAAGAGAGAGAACCTGAAGAGAAAAAAGAATTTGAAAATACCACAGGTTCAAAGACCGTCAATAATCCTCTTTGTCCACCACGTTTCGTCTGGGAAATGCATCCTTTCCCAAGCAACATGTATTTGTGCGCGTTTCCATGCGCATGCGCATCCCATCCCGGCATTTTCGGCGCGCAACAGGCCCCAAGTTTGCGTCTCCACTGGAAGCAGCCGCAGCCACTCATCGCCGGCCTTGCGACCCTGTGCAATTTCACCATCAGGCGCCCAGGGCCAAGCCCGCCAAGAAATCCATGGATTAGCCCGCCTTAGCGGCTGGCCAAACGGCTTGTACCGTCTACCCTCCCTCTCAAGGCATCTTCCGCGCTTGTGCGGCGTACCAGATACGAGCGCCGCCAGCATTACTGCGGTACTGCCAGGGGAGGTACCTGTACCCATGGGCCGCAGCTTCCGGGGGGCTATGTGCTCCCCCAAATTGGGCCAGGCCGCCTCTGAACCACTGGCCCAACAGCGCCTGAGCGTTCGGGCGCGCCCCCCCTCGCTCGCTCTCTGTTCGTCTCGCAGCGCAGAAAAGCCCCGGGTGCCCGCCCAAGCGCGCTAACAGCAGAGAGCGCCTTGGGTGCTGTGGCCGTCTCTTTCTCCCCCCCCACCCGCCGACTACTTGGCCGCCCGGTACTCCGTACTCCGACTGCTTCGTACAAGAGCCCAGCTTAGCTTAGTTCCTCTCCAGCTCATCAACTACAAGGTTCTTGCCGGCTTCCCACGCCACCCACCACTCACGCTCGCGCGCCTCGGAGGTACCCAGGCTCCCGTACCGCCCTCCTGCACCTTGTCATCATTCCCTGTCTTACCTCACCTACTGCTGCCACTTACGACCGGGCCCTCTCTTCTCTCTCCATTGCCTTACCTTAACTTTACCTTACATACTAGACTTGGTCCCCTCCTCCTCCGTTTTGGCTTCACTCTCCTTTGTCCAACCTACCTCTTTTCTTCTCTTCCTTCGCCTTCCCTCCCTCTAACCTTCCGCCTCGCCGTCCCTTCGGAAGAGACAGAAGATCCTCCCCCCTTCAGCGGGTTTTGCTCGTTCGCACTGCAGCCTACAGCGCCTCCTCCCCCCCCCGACTCCTGTCAGATTGGCCTGTGGAACCTGCTGCTCGTCGTTCCCCCCTTGCCGCCGTCGCCAACGACCCTCAGCTCGCACGTGCTCGTCTTCCTTTGAACACGCTTCGGCTGCGAAAACTCTCCGCGGATTTCCAGGTCTTTGTGTGTGAAATTTGTCCTTGGGTATTATGAGGTAGTGTTTGGGGTATTCTCGCTTTATTCATTACTTTGTTCGACTCGAGCCGACGAGCGTCGCTGTCCTTTGTCTTGCTTTTCTTTTTTTGGCTGCAAGGAATCGCAAAGAATTTCTCCGCCTTTTTAACCACCACGACGCGGCGTCGAGCTGCTTGATCGATCTTTCGGCCAAAGAAAAGAGAGAGAGGAAAAAAAGAGAGACCGACAAGATGATGGACCTCAGTGGCTCCTATTCGGGAAAGCCCAAGTTGCCGGCTCTCCTAACGGAGCACGTCAACCTGGCATTCCTCAATCGCCTTCCTGCTCGCTACAGCCGCCGGCGCCCCCGAGCCAAGTCCAACACGACGCATCACCGCGGCGATGGCATCACGAGCCTGCAGACGTCCTTCAGCTTCGGCGACGGCGTCCGCGACCTGCAGAGGCATCAATGGCGTATCACCGACCTCCAATACGTCGTCCTTGCCGCCCTGGCGCTCTTTTCGCTTTGGATCGCTCCCCCGGCTCCCGCGCTGAAATTGTTTGGCCTCATTGGCGCCGTGTGGCTTCTCTTCATGCCTGCTACCCGCCAATTCTTTTTGCCGTCGCTGCCGATCTGGGTCTGGCTCCTTTACTTTTTCTGTAGTCGGTGAGTCGAAGACAAGAAGCCCTCCACTCCCTTTTCTTCCCACAGAGCGGCTATCCCTCTTATTTCTCAATTGACTGTCAGTTATTCATCGCTAATGCAATCCCCTTTTCTTGTAGCTTTATCCCTACCGAGTATCGTCCTCATATCTGGGTCCGAATTCTACCGGCTCTGGAAAATGTTCTCTATGGCGCGAACCTTTCCAACATCCTGTCGGCTCACAAGCATCCTATCCTCGACATCCTGGCTTGGCTTCCTTATGGCATTATTCACTTTGGAGCTCCTGCTGTGTGCTCGTTGATCATCTTTATCTTCTCTGCCCCCGGCACCACGCCCGTCTTTGCTCGTGCCTTCGGATGGATGAGCATCCTCGGCGTTACCATCCAGCTCATCTTCCCTTGCACGCCACCATGGTACGAGAATGAACACGGGCTTGTGCCTGCTGCTTACGGTATGCCCGGATCACCCGCCGGACTGGCGCGTGTCGACGCAATCTTTGGCATTGACCTCTACACCACCAACTTCACCAATGCCCCGCTGCCGTTCGGCGCTTTCCCCTCCCTCCATGCTGCCAACGCCGTGCTCGAGGCCCTGTTCATGAGCCACTGCTTCCCTCAGTTCAAGCTTTTCTTCGCTGCTTACGCCGGCTGGGTTTTGTGGGCGACCATGTACCTGAGCCACCACTACGCTATCGACCTGGTGAGCGGAGGGCTCATCGCCGCTGCCTTCTACTACTCTTCTCGTGCCAGGTGGCTGCCCAACCGCCAGTCAGACAAGCTGACTCGATGGGAGTACGAATATGTCGAGATCGGCGACCGCTTCAAGCTGACAGACGAGGAGTCGGGTCAATACTTTAGCCTCGGCTTCATCGACCACCGACGCGCCAACTCGAGCGACGGATGGACTGTCGCCAGCGGCTCCAGCTGCAGCTCCAGCAGCGGCACTCTTAGCCCTACGGCTTCCGAAGCCTCAATACCTGGCATGCTCATCATGGATCTGACCAGCGATGGCCAGACTTGGGATGGGCAGATCCCACCAAGAGACGTTGATTTGAGTGAAGTTGTTATTTCGCGATGACAGCATCTGGGAGTCTCATGATTCCGCCCGTGTGTGTTTTGCCCGCACGGCGATGTAAACCTCTTTTCCTTACTTCAACTCTTTACAAACTAATCACCAAACTCAACATCCCCTGCTTCGGGTGGTGGAGTGTTACGAACCCGCTTATGATTCGACCCAAAATTCGTAATTAATATTGGGCGCAAGCCATCTTTTTTTTTTTTTTTTTTTTTTTCCTTCTTCTTTCTTCTAACATCTTTGGCATTCATCGGCACAGCGAAATGGCGCAATGTGGGTGTTGTTCTTTAATGGTGAGGGGGGATCGAATCTGGTTTCCGTCTGGTCGAACCGGACATGAAATATCTAATACTGGGAGGATGGAGAGGAGGAGTCTGGATCTGGGAATCATGGGAAAAGGGGATATTTTTCCATCGGCACCTTCGAAATGATTCGACTGCATATATTTCGACACGGAGGGTACTTTTTCGCCTGATAGAGTACGTAATGTATACATACTGAGGGGATAATTCGTGCATGAGAGACGGGATGAAGGAGGGGCGAGTACCATGCACTGAGACGCTCGCTAAGTGAGCCATGCGATGGGCCACTGGACGAAGGATGAGGATGGGGGACGCACGGGTCGAGAGACGTCTGCGTGTAGATGGATGGGCTTTCCAAGAGGAAAGAAAGGAGAGGGCGGTGGTGGAGAGTTAAAGTAGGCCCAATGGCGAAAATACCAAAGATGCCGCTCGCTCAAACCTTTTGAAGGGTACAATTGAACCAAGGAAAAAAAAAATGATGAAAGTTCTATCCTACGTTTGTTATGATTAATGTTGAATGAATGAGACAACAACGGTGACTGCTAAGGTTTATAGTCGCCGTACATATTCCTTGCCTCTTAATCTCATACCACATATACGCTCCGTACTACGTATACTAAATGCTACTTTGCATGGATTTACATGTTCGTCTTTCAATTTGGACAATGTGTCTTTCAGAATTAGATACTTTCTGCATCAGCGTGGTGCTATTGTTACTTATGTAGGTAGCCCACGCCTCTTTCTGATGGAATCTGCACTTTCTACCACTTCCATCCTCCCATACAAGGCGTATACATGAAACTATCGATAATCTCCGTGCTCATTAGATGGCGATGAAAATGCAAGAAAAAGAATGGGATCCCAAGATAAAGGAAAAAAAAAAGAAAAGACAGGAAAGAGTTGAGCAAAAAAAAAAAAAAATATCAGATTCGATTGGCAAGCATAGTTCTCAGCGGTGAGAAACAAGTCCACATCAGCCCTTCTCCTCCCCCCTTGATATATCGACTACAATGGCGGCCAGCGCCAGATTGTATCCCCGCGTTTCACCCCTTCCTACATTCTTGTGACGGTATTTTCCTTTTTCATATGCTATCTTGCGGCTTCTGGGTTCCAGAGGCCCTTGCTCGTCTGTATGACGCGGTTGGCCAGATTGCCGGGCTGTAGTAACGCGGGGATGTCGGAGGAAGGGGAGGATGTGTTGCCCATGGCTACGTCGTCGGCCGGTCGGTCCGCGCTGCTGGGCTCGCTGTCGGCGGGCTGGCTGGAGGAACCCATGGAGATGGCGCTGTCGTCCTTGCGAACGCCGCCGACGGGCGGGACGGGGGCGTTGTTGTTGTTGTTGTTGTTGTTGGGAGCGCCGCCGCGGCTGCGGACGGGCTCCTGGGAGCGGGCGCCGTCCATCATGAGGTTCTGGGCCTCGCGCAGCTTGTTGATGGCGCGGACGGTGTCGATGGCGGCGTGCAGGGTGCGGCGGGCGTTGAAGTTCTTCTTGAACGTGGGCAGCAGGTTCTCGCCCGCGCCGTCCGACGGCTCGAGGTCGGCGACGAAGGCGTGCTGGAGCGCCTCGTGGGCGGTGATGCGTTTGTCCTGGTCGATGGTCAGGCAGCGGCGAATGAAATCCTTGGCGTGCGACGACACGCCGCGCCAGTACTCGACGGGGGTGAAGCTGTAGTCGGCGTTGAGGATGGCCTGCATCTCCTCAAAGTCCGAGTCTCGGTCGAAGGGGGTGTAGCCGCAGAGCAGGAAATAGGTGATGACGCCAATGGCCCAGAGGTCGACGGGCTTGCCGTGGCCCGTCTTCTTGAAGATCTCGGGCGCCATGTAGCCGGGGGTGCCGCACGTGGTGGTCAGCACGTGGAACTGCTCCTCGTCCATGATGCGCGACAGGCCAAAGTCGGCGATGAGCAGGTCCGCGTTGTCTTCGGGCGTGCGGAACAGCAGGTTCTCCGGCTTCAGGTCGCGGTGGACGATGCCGTGGTCGTGCAGGTAGGCGACGGCGGAGAGCGTCGCCCGGATGAGGTCGGCGGCATCGGACTCGTAGTATGAGCCCTTGCGGCAGATGCGGTCAAACAGCTCCCCTCCGAGAGCCAGGTCCGTGACGAGGTAGAGGTTGTTCATCGTCTCGAAGTAGTCGACGAGGGTCAGGATGTTTTGGTGCCCCATGGACACCTTTTTTAACACGGCGATTTCATTTCGAACCTTTGCGTTACTGCATGTAAGCGATGTCCCTTGAAAGAAACAGACGGGCGATGGAGATATTCGAATACCATGTGTTCTCGCCCCGCCATCAGTCGCTTGTTGATGACCTTGGCGGCATAGTACCGTCCGGTGTCGATGTGGACACATTCTTTGACGACCGAGTACGAGCCCGCTCCCAGAGTTTTCCCAACCTTGTACCGGCAAGGTTGGATCTGAGGCGGCTGTTGTGGCTGCTGGCGACTCATCGTGGTCGACCTTTGTCTGGGAAGGCCCTATGGGAAGCTTGGGCGCGCGCGTCGCCGGAGAGAGGCTTTGAAGGGGGGGAAAGGGAGAGGCGGAGTTGAAGTTGTGTGCCAAGGATGTTACGATGTGTCGCCCAAAAAAAAAAACCAAGAGTTAGAACAGGGCACAGCGCGAAGCTTGTATCGAGGCGTAGAGCGAGCCTCCTGAGGGTATGGATTCTTGCGACTTCGGGAGGAGGATGGAAAAGGTCTGGGGATCGATACCTGGCTAAGGGGACGGCAGTTTATGGCGGGCTTGTCTGGACCAGGTGGGGGAGGGGCCAAGGGGGGGGTTAAGGCCTGGGAAAGCCAATTGTAGCCTAACAGCCGCACGTTTATAGCGGATTGACCGTGCTGAGAAAATTCAGTCGAGGTCGAGTGCTACCTGACGATGGTAAGGCTGAGCAGGTATGAGAGTGGAAGCCGATCAAGGTCTTGGTCTGATGATTTATTTTTATTTCCTTTTCCCTATTGTAATTTTTTTTTCATGTATATTACGAGTAGCTGCCGTTGTGAAGCAAATCATCAAGTTCTTAGTGATACATTTGCAAGCATGTATGCCTTTCAAGATGGGCGAGATAAATGGACACCAAGAACGACAGCAGACCTTGGGTACTAATATCATACCAAACAACTCCACGCAGCGACAACTTCTTGGGACGAGCGAGGGCTCTTTGCAACAGCCGTTTCACTTTGCAACCCACGAGGCCTCGTGCTTCCCCTCTCGCTTTCATTAATAATGTCTAGCCCTTTCTTACCCGATAGAGGCACATGCAGCTAGGTCGACCACTTGTGCGCGTCAGCCTTGAATCCCCGACTCCACGTCTCGGGTTGAGAGCTCGATAGGAAAGGGAGTACGCTCATTGGCGGTGCCTCTCTGTGTGCGGCTGACGGTGAATCCATGACAAACAAACAAAAAAAAGAAGCGGTGGTGCTACTTTATAAAATGGCTCTCTGATTCCCATCTTGCCTCCTCACGTCGGTGGTCCCCGTCGTGACTGCTTCTTAGCGCTGTTGAATTTCTTATCCTGGACTCGTGCCTCGTGAAACCGCTTCTCTCTATTTACCCGTCAGCGCCTCTGAACATCTCAGTTATCAAGTGTATATACCCACATCTCTTGATACTTCTGCTTCTTTTCTTCGCTTGTTTCGGCCGGGGTCATCGCCCGATAGATGCCCATGACCTCGTCTATGAGCTTGCGTTTGTTCTCATCGGCGTTGGCAGACCTTGACCGATGAGTCTGCGCTGAGAATGTGAGGGAGTCATTGCCGGCAGTGTAGTACTTGGAAGACCGAACTGCGGAGTGAAGATACTTTGGGAGCGCAGTCAGCAGCTCCTTGACGGGATATGTCGTGATCGCCTTGGTTTCGGTTCTTTAGTACCGCCTTCAGTCAGCCCCTGTGATCCCGTGTTTTGAAAGTGCGTTTTGAGCATCTCATACTTGTTGACGTGCTGACCTCCGGGGCCGCTGGATCTCGCGTATGTGGTGCTACCCTTGGGCAGCTGCGAGGCGTCAAATGAATTGTACCATTGTCGAGCCTCGGCCAAGGCATCCTGATCTAGACGGGCATCGTAAGCCTCGTAGCGTTTCAATCTCACCGGCCAATACGATAACTGCCTCGGTAGTACCGGCCCGGCTGCAGATAGCACTGCTCTCCTGGACAGATAAGATAGCATGATGTTGCTGTCACTATTGCCAGTTTTTTTCTCTTTTTTTTTTGTTTAAGGGGGAGAACGCTTCATGTTCGGCCCGGCAAGCGACTTGATGTGTCCTCTGTATCTGAATAATTTTTTTCCCCTTGGGGACTGGACTCTGTGTCACTGGCGATACCTATGATAGTACTTTAACAACTATTACATATAGCTCTACGCTTACCGGCAAAGCGCTAATCGACTTTGTGTCCTAAAATAAGTAGGAAGCCCAGCCGTCAATCTGCTTTGGTTTAGTGGACAGCATCGGCTAGGTATAGTACTAGTAGCTGCCAGGTAATGCGAGTGCTGAGCCGAGTGCTACTCTTGTGCTTACCGAGAACTTCAGCGCTCGTCTGGCCCCGCACCTGGCGCTGTGCCGTGCTATCCCAAACAGGACTAGCTCCATGACAGAATTTGAGGCGGCTTTGGCTGCCACGAGCTTGCCAGCTTTTTCTGCTTCCTTTCTCTTCTCGCTCCTCCAACCAACACACAAAAACTTCCCTTCCCATCTTCGAAGACTTCTCAAACGTAGCCCTCCGACCGCCATAGCAACTTGTTCTTGGCGCGTTTGCCACGGATCACAGCCTGCCTCTGTTCCGCGCTCTTCCCGCAGCAAGGACCTCGTACTCGAAAAGCGACCCTTCGTAGCCGGCCCGTCTATCGTCGTGTCGCAGCAGAGATCGCTCTTTGACTACTGCTACTGCTACTGCTACTGCTACTGCTACTACTATCACCTGCAGCAGCATCAAGAATCCTTGCGCGCCCGCTATACAGCAGCCCCACATCGAACCATCCATCGCCGGCAGACGAAAGCTTTTAATAATCCCCTCCTTCTTCTCAACTGCCATCGGCAAAAGGTACTCCATAATAGCCTCTTTGCGGATGCAACTCCCTAGCCTTTACCCCTTAGACCTCCTCGTCCACGTCCTCGTCCTCGTCCTCTAAGCCAGCGAGCCCCAGCTCTATGCCGGAGCCTGAGCCCGAAGCGACTCTGCACGCCACAGCCAACCTCTCTCCCGTCTCTCCCTCGCCCGTCCACTCGGCCGCGCCTCTCGTGGTGCCAGCGCTCCAGCACACCGTCGATACCATCGACGCCATGGTCGCTGCCGCTGCTTCTCTTCCTAACGGCGTCGCTGACGCCCCCGTCGTCGACCCTTCCATCGCGCCTGCTGGTGAAACAGACGATATCGTAGATGATGACAGCTTCAGCGACGCCTACGGCGACGAGACGCAGGAGGTGGCCGTAGAGCCTCCTCAGCCGGACATCGTCGACAGCAACGACGACTACGCCAAGACGTTTGACTCTCCCATCGGGCCTGAGGAAGGGGAAGACCAGGAGCTCCCAGATGTATCATCATCAGCAGTACCACGAGAATCCAACGAGAATTCATCATTTTCATCCGATCTCTTGACTAGTCGCCCATCAGACGTCTCTCATGTCATCGCCGCTGATTCATCCGCGTCTGCTTCTGCCCCAGCTGTTCAGAACCCATCTGCCGCCCAACCCGAGGCCGGCCCCGAACCCGAATCTGCCAGCGCAGCTGCGTCGCAGTTCGTCGGTAAACAGGCGGCTTCCATCCCGTCGTCGTCGTCAGCGGCTCAGCAGCCCACGCCCGGAGCTGATCTTAGCAGACAAGACTCCGAGAACTCTTCACCTGTTGACATCCAACAGCTCGTGGCTGATCTCACTGCCCATCCCGCTGAGCCTAGCCCTGAGAACCCTGACCCAACTTCGTCGACCTCCTCCGCCGCGGCAGCCGAAGCGCCGGCGGCAGCTTCTAGCTCTCTTCCCTCTGCTACTACTGCTTTGCCATCATCTTCCTCCCTCCCACCGCGGCCTCCGTTGCCCCAGGTCGCTCCCCAATCGTATGCTTCTCAGCACCACCCTCCCGGAACCAATCCCAACGTCTCAGGAAGCGTCGGCGTGCCGCCCACGCCGGGACAGCACTCCACTTTTGCTTCCATTGCCAGTGCTCCTGGATCTTCAACTGAAGCCTTGGGAAGCCTTCCACCCCCTCCTGCCACGGCTGCTGCTGCTGCTGCTGCTGCCTCCACAAACCCTGCCTCCTACCCTTCCAATTCCCCCGGATATCCTATTGATCGAGCCCATGATGCCGAATATCAGCGCCAGTGGGATCAATTCATGGCCGATGAGCGACAGTACATGTCAGAGGCCAAGTGGGATCGGTTCCCTGAAGGATCGCGCATCTTCATTGGTTAGTCCCCCAACATGTGCCGTCTCCGCTTCATGCGTGTACACAAGCTAATGCTGTCCTCCTGCAGGAAATCTTTCCAGCGACAAGGTCTCAAAACGTGATGTTTTTGACATATTCCACAGATTTGGCAGATTGGCCCAAATCTCCCTCAAGTCGGCCTATGGGTTCGTACAGTACCACACCGTCGAAGAGGGTCGTAGTGCCCTAGAGAACCTTCAGGGCATGGAAGTCAAAGGACGCCGCATTCGTAAGTGGACTCTTCCCAACCTCTTTCCTGATCTCCATCGTCCATACGGTACTAATAGTGAATATATATAGATCTGGAAGTCTCTCGTCTCCAAGACAAGTCCAAGAAGGATAGAAATCGAAGCCCCGAACGGGCTCGTGGACGTGACGGTGGTCGCGGGAGAGGAGACAAATATCGCGACGATAACAGTAATAACAACAACCGATCTGGGCGTAACCAGTCACCCCGTCGCAATGACTATTATGGCAGAACCGAAAGCTATGGTCGTGATCGCGGCTACTACGATTCGGGAAGAAGCCGAGGCCGCTCCCGATCTCCCGTTGGATATGGTCGAAATGAAAAGGATTCCTACCGCAGAAGAAGCCCCAGCCCCTACAGTCGGCCGCGACACGAAGCAGAGCTTGATCTCCCGCGTCGATATGGAGCGGATATTCCGGATGTTCAAATCATCATGCAACCAGATGTCAATCGAGACTTTGGCACTTGGGTAGAAAGCGCCTTCAAGGCCAAGGGTTTGAGGACCAATGTCATGTATCTTCACCCTCGCTTCCCGAAAGATCAAGTCATTCAACGACAGGCGGCTGAAGGTGTCCACGGAGTCGTGGACTTGGACATTCGCGCTCAGAGTTTGGGTAGGATCCCTGTTCACTCGTTTGACCGATCTGGTGGCATACACAACGTTCGCTTCGAGCAGTATATCGATCTTGAACCCAACACGGCAGCGGAGGTGATCTTGCGAGCAAAGGCGTCCGGTGCTGCTAGCTACGGCCAACCTTATGGAGGCAGTGCCAGTGCATATCCGCAGTACGGCGCACAGGCTCCGCAACCTGCTCATGCTCCTGCGTATCCCAACATCCAACAGCCTGGCTCGTACCCGCCGCAGCCTGCGCCATCTGCACCGTCTGCAGCTGACCTTGCGAGTCTGATCGGTCAGGTTGACAACAACACACTGCAGAGACTTTTGTCGACTATACAAGCAGCCCCCCAGGGCGTTATACCTGGCAGTCTCCCCCACGCAGGTGCAAAGCCGGCCGCGCCCACCGCGAATGCATCAGTTGATATTCAAGCCATTCTCGGATCACTCAATGGAGGTACGGCACCACAGCAACATCATGGAGCTCATCCACAGATGCAATATGGCGCGCCCTATGGGGCTCAATCTGCAGCTGTCCCGCCCGTAGGCGTTGGGCAGCCAGCAGCAGGCACTGGCGATGCGGCGACTCAGGTACAAAACATCATGGCCCAGTTGGCTCGTTATCGCCAGTAATTTGGCTCTAAATGTCTTCTCCATTTCCCCCTATCCGACACCTCCCTTGTCTTTGCTTTCCCATCTTTTCCCCCTCCCCTTTTAATCTTGGGAAGTCGGGGCTACAGAAATGATTCTTGACGATGAGTGTATTTTCCGAGTCTGATACCAACGGAGGCCTGGCTTAATTGCTTTTTTTTTTTTTGTATGCTTACTGCGACGGCATCTTGGACTTGACAAACATGGTCCGAGGCGGATAGATAGACATTACTGGAGAATGGGGGCTTGGCATGGTTATTGGATCTGCTGGCACTTGTTGTCTGGTAAATTGATTCTGGTTTACAGAATCCAGGGCACAACCCTGCAGAGGGTCATGACAGATGTGTAAGAGAAATGAAGGCCTGAATAAAACATGTTAAAATTTTCATGTCCATTTTGCCCGCGATTCTATTGAATGACATTCTTCCTCCTCGACCTTGATTATGAGTATCTTTATATTACAAACATGACAGTGTCGACCCCTGCATTTATCAGGTTGGGTAGCAATTGAAGATGACGAGGATTGGCTGTAAACGAGTATATATATATAGGTGTATATATAGATATATATATATATATATCGCGGCGATGTAGATTCTCTCTCTCTATATGTTGTGTATATATACCTCAACGAAGAAATGAACAAGAGGATGAAAAGGAATATATGAAAAAAAAAAAAAAAAAAAAAAAAAAAGAGACTGGCTATCAACACTACCATCCAAAACTCTCGTTATGCCACCATACCTGACGGCCTTTGCGCACCCACGGCCCTACCCTTTTCCTCACCTCCTTTGTCATGCCCTCGGGGCCGCAGACCAGAACGGCGACCTTTTCGTCTACGCCGTGACGAAAAACGTCGTCGACAATCTTTTGGATGTTGGGACGTCTGCTGTTGTTGTTGTTGTTGTTGCTTAGGGAGCCTCTGGTCATGTCGTCTAGCTCTATGGACCCGTTGGGAGCAGCAGCGGCGTTACCAGAGATGCTCATGTCTTCGGTTACATAGAGATGGACGTTGTCGTCCTCGAGAAGTGATGACGTTCCGGAGCTGGTGTCGGTAGTGGCCCATGTGGCGTCGCTAGGGGTCCGAATGGCCCAGATGAACTGGATGTGAGCCGAGGGGAGGTCTCGCTGAAGAGCGTGGTATAGGGGGAGGGTGAATGTTGCTCCCACGCCTCCCGCGATGAGGAGGACGCGGGTGGGGCCCCAGGTGAGAAGACGCTGGAAGTGTTTGCCTATCGCACCGCGCGGCCCTTCGATGGCGAGTGTGACTTTGTTGTCGGCTGAAGTTGAAGGCGTGGCGAATTCTGCGAGTATGTTTGTCATGGGGCCTTTTCGTCTTCTGGCAACCAGCGTGATGCTCTGGTTGCTTTCGCTGGCAGAAGCGACGGTGAACGGGTTGAAAACGAGGTCGAAGATGAGTGATTGAGAGGCTGGGTATTTGCTGGTTCTGCCGACGGGAGGGAGGCTCAGGTACACGTGAGATCCTGGCCGGGCGCGGAACTCTTCGATTTTGCGAGGAGGCATGGGAGCGGAGATTTTGATGAGGTTCGTGCCGGGGACTGCCTCGACGGTCGAAGGGGCATGCGTGATGCCGAGTTTTCGAACGGCAAGATCTACTAGAAACACGACCACGCTCTCGACCACGTAGACGCGCGCAGAGTGCGCATGGAAGAAGAGGAGGACCGGGGCGGACAAGGCGACGACGAGGTGGGTGACGAAGAAGACGCGGTAAGAGTACTGCCTGACGCGGACCAAGGCCGTGCCGGTGAGGGCGTGGAAGCCGAGCGAGGCGAGCACGCCGCAGAAGACGACGGGGGCGAAGAAGCGCGCGAGCCAGACGCCGGAGAGGACGAAGAAGACGTTGTAGAAGACGAGGTGCAGGATGACGAGGCCGTAGATGAGGCGGCCGAGCAGGCGGTGGTAGCGGTTGATGTGCTCGTGGGAGGAGCCGAAGGCGAAGGCGTAGGGGTTGAGGGCCTTGAGGGAGAGAAGGTATTGGATGGGGAGCTGGGAGACGGCGATGGTGCCGAAGCGTTTGGTGAGATGGAGGTAGTCTGTATGAGTGAGTGAGTGAGTGAGTGAGTGAGTGATAATACAGATGAGAGGTAAGAGGGGAATATGAGTATGAAAAGCCTGATGAGCACATGTAGTGTCAAGCGGATTCAACTGACCTTGTCCGGTCCCCCAGACACACAAGACAAGCAACCAGACAAACCAGACGAATCCCAATATCCACTCATCTCTCTGCCCCCAACTTACACCTCCCAAGACGACATCTTCGTCCAACCACCACAGGATCGTCCTCCACCGGACAGACAGCCTGCCGAGGGCCCCGCTGCGCTGGGCCTTTACGACGGGCGACCCGGGGATCTGGACGTACCGGCCGCCACGGTCGCCACGGTCGCCGCGGTGGAGCAGCGGCCGGACGGCGCGGAGGAGGACGAGGCGGAGGAGGAGGAAGAGGGCGGCCGGGGCGAGGGCCGAGTAGTGCGCGATGGCGGCATAGTGGTCGATGGCTTGGCGGCGGGCGAGCACTTGTTCTCGGGAGAGGGCCAGGAAGTGGTAGGGCCAGCCCATTTCTGGGGGGGGGACTGGCAAGCTTGGAAGAGGGTTGATGGATGCTATGACTGATTTATCTGTTGCATTGCTGTGACTGTATAAGGCAGGTATGCGTGGATGTTACAATGTACGAGGTACTTTGGTTGCGCCACGGGCAATGTGGCTGCTGCGGGAGATGAGCCACAGTAAGCGTTCCGTGGATGCTGTACTGCTATCGACTGGATCATGACGGTTACTTTAGACTAGGATTATGATTTGGATATCTTTCTTTGTGATAAACTAGAGCTCGGATGCCTTGCCAACCCAAGGTGAAGGTTATATGGGCCTTGGATGTTATTCGAGACCTTGGCTGCTATTCGGTACCTGTCCAGACAAGACAGGCAGACAGACATTCGGTGATTTGCTGTGTACCAGACGCTGTCCGACGGCTTTCCAGACCTGGGCAAATCAGAGCACGCTTGCTTCAGCAGGGTTTGCACAACCCTTGTCTGTATCAGTGGTGCCAGTCCACACGGCGCTTTTTTTCAAAAAGAAGCAAAAATTAAATCTGTTGAGAAAGACATGTATTAGCTCGCGACAAATGGGAATGACAGCAGCTTTCTGCTCTCCCATAGCTTGCTAAGCGGGGCCTCTCATGCTAAGAGGGCACTCCGTGCTCCGTACAGATTACAGGCGTTCCAGTTGCCGGGCCGCCCATGGCCGGTGCCAACCAGCGGGCTGCTCCAGCGGACGTTACAGTGGAGCTTGGCGCTGATAGGGCACCTGTTGAGGCCTATATTGCCTGCCCTGTGCTGGTGCCTCTTCGGATGCGCACGGCTCTCGCTGATTCACACGCAGAAAAACCTGCCCCACGCTGGGAGGCTCCCCGCCATCCGATCTCGCCCGTTCCCTCTCAAGTCTCTTTCGGGCATTTTTTCAAGTAGCTATACATTGCTTGCTCCAAAGTGCTCTTAATTTTTTTTGGTCCCTCAAGGCGCCACGAAAAATTTAGTCGGCGCATTTTTTCCTCCTCCTCCTCCAATTCCTCTTCCCTTTTTTTTCTTCATCATCCTTCTTCATCTTCTTTCCCTTTTCCTTAAAGGATTTCATTGCCGTGCCAATTCCTCTTCGTCCCTTCTACACCTTCCAATCCCCCGATATTCGCCATGGCTATTCCGTCCGACTACGCTCTTCCCGCGTCTCACAAGGAGGTTCGTTTCTACCCAATTCAAAAGTATGACTCGACGATTCTTGAATTGAAGGCTGATTGTCTTGTCTTGTAGATGCTTGAAAAGTCTCTTCTCGAGTCTGACCCCGAGGTCGCCTCCATCATGGTATGTTGGGGATGCAATCCCTCCCCTCTCCCTCTTCGGTACCCCGCCGAAACCTTCGACATGACGCATCGGAAGGCTGACCAGCGCTTGCAGAAAGATGAGGTCCAGCGTCAGCGCGAGTCCATTGTTCTCATTGCCTCCGAGAACATCACCTCCCGCGCCGTCTTCGATGCCCTGGGCTCTCCCATGTCCAACAAGTACTCCGAGGGCTACCCCGGCGCTCGTTACTATGGTGGCAACCAGCACATTGACCAGATCGAGCTGCTCTGCCAGCGCCGTGCCCTCGACGCCTTCCACCTCGACCACGAGAAGTGGGGTGTCAACGTCCAGTGCCTCAGCGGCAGCCCGGCCAACCTCCAGGTCTACCAGGCCATCATGCCTCCTCACGGCCGTCTCATGGGTCTCGACCTCCCCCACGGTGGCCACTTGAGCCACGGCTACCAGACCCCCCAGCGAAAGTAAGACGATACCCTCAACCAGAGCACACAACTTATGCCAAATTGGGTGAAGCCGTGACTAACAAGTTACCCCGTTGCAGGATCTCTGCCGTCTCCACCTACTTCGAGACCATGCCCTACCGCGTCAACCTCGACACCGGCATCATTGACTACGACCAGCTCCAGCAGAACGCCATCCTGTACCGCCCCAAGGTCCTGGTTGCCGGTACCTCTGCCTACTGCCGCCTGATCGACTACGAGCGCATGCGCAAGATTGCCGACTCCGTCGGTGCCTACCTCGTTGTTGACATGGCTCACATCTCCGGCCTCATCGCCGCCGAGGTCATTCCCTCTCCCTTCCTCTGGGCTGACATTGTCACCACCACCACCCACAAGTCCCTCCGTGGCCCCCGTGGTGCCATGATCTTCTTCCGCAAGGGCGTTCGCTCCGTCGACGCCAAGACCGGCAAGGAGACCCTCTACAACCTGGAGGACGCCATCAACTTCTCCGTCTTCCCCGGTCACCAGGGTGGTCCCCACAACCACACCATCACCGCCCTCGCCGTCGCCCTCAAGCAGGCTCAGACTCCCGAATTCAAGGCCTACCAAGAAAAGGTCGTCTCCAACGCCAAGACCCTGGAGAACAAGTTCAAGGAGCTCGGCCACAAGCTCGTCGCCGACGGCACCGACAGCCACATGGTTCTCCTCGACCTCCGTCAGTTCAGCCTCGACGGTGCCCGTGTCGAGGCCGTCCTCGAGCAGATCAACATTGCCTGCAATAAGAACGCCATTCCCGGCGACAAGAGCGCCCTGACTCCCTGCGGTATCCGCATTGGTACGCCCGCCATGACCAGCCGTGGCTTCGGCGAGAAGGACTTTGAGCGCGTCGCCCTCTACATCGACCAGGCCATCAAGATCTGCAAGGAGGTTCAGGCTTCTCTGCCCAAGGAGGCCAACAAGCTCAAGGACTTCAAGGCCGAGGTCGCCAGCGGCAAGGTCGCCAAGATCAACGAGCTCCAGAAGGAGATTGCTGCCTGGGCCAGCAGCTTCCCCCTGCCCGTCGAGGGCTGGCGCCTGGATGCCGGCCTCTAAGTGCACAATGCTGCTGAGAGTTAAATTCTCGGTATATAGCATGATGTTTTTTTGCGTAGAAGAAAAAAAACTAAAGAAAGATACCAAAATATCTTCTATTTTCCCTTTCTGTTTAAAAAGTAAAAACGTGGAGAATCAAGAAAAAAGATCAAGTCCACCACGGCATTTAACATGAGATGGGACGAAAGCCAAAAATTTCAGGGCGAAAGGTTCAACAACTTTGCGATTTTTTTCATGAGGGCTGGCGCATGTTATTCCATTTCAACTGGAAAAGAGAGAGGAAGGGAGTTTTGACAGGCTATATTTTTGGGGAAATCAAAGCATACAAAAACTCACGTCTTTTTTTTTACTGTATTTTGTATTTTAGGTGCTATTTGAAAGCCGCCAGTACGGAGGCACGCCCGCTTCAACAAGTGGCTGTGTTTAGCGAAAGAAGAACGTTTTCCGTATACTTGACATGTCTGGTGATGATTTAACGTGTATCCTTTGTTTCAACTTGGATGATTAACACATGCTGCATAGGATCATTAAAAGGCTGTGTATTGCCTATCACCTAAGATTCTCTACCCATTTTCCCCTTCGCATCCCCCAAATCCATCACATCCTCCACTTGTCCGTCAGTCAAATCAAATTCCATCCATCCATCCATCCATTCGCAACGTTGCTTCCCAACCAAGACCCCAGCGGGAGACCATTCAATCCGCTGGCGCCAAAGAGGGAGGGGAAAAAAAAGACCAGTAAAGAAGAGAAGCCACACAAGCAGACAATGTTAAACAAATCGATGATCCCAAGGCCCCATCATCTAGGCTGCCAAGATCAAAGGGAATTTTGGCCAAGCGGCCCATCTCATAATATTCGATAAAAATCTAGACCGGACAGGAAGAAAGGGGTAATCACACAAAAAAGGCAAGACGTTGCAACACAGAAAAGGGGGGGAAAGGAGAAGAAGAGAAGAGCAAGCCGCGCAAAAAAAAAAAAAAAGAAAAAAGCAATCTCTGCCGCCTCAGGTGAATCGTCTCAAGTCGTTCACATAAACTCCCCTTATTCATAGTCATTTTTTGGTATGGCATTGTAAGTTGGAAAAAAAAAATGCGGACGTACACCAATGCGCATACAAGCATTGGGGCTCATCCACAATGCCACCAATGTCAGCGCCTCTCTTTTTTTTCTCTTCTTCTTCTTTTAGTTCTTTTTTTTTTCGTCTGTTTCCATATCAACCATTGCTAAATGTCCATGATGGCCGTAATGGAATATAGCTGCCCCCCTTTCTGCTGAGAGTGGATAGACTATTGGATGACCGTATTCTGTAAAACGCCGTACACAAATCCGACGTTGGCCAGTTCGGAATATAGGGACGCATTAAATGAGAAGTTGAGGGGGGGGGGGGGCAAAGAAACCTCTGCCCCAGATCCAGGAGGGGTATATCGGGATAAAGGTAGATAAAATCATTAGGAAGTCGAGAGGCATTAAGGCGTTGGATGTACATTTAATAACACAGAAATTTCGGCTGATGAGATAAAAGTCACCTATCCAACGAGCAGAGCAAAAGCCACGTTGATAAGTTGTAAAGTTCCGTAGGTGAGAAGCCGATATGAGTTGGGTGAGTGACCTTGAGAACCGACCAAGGTCACATAAAAATGGTATATCGTCATATATACAATGCTAATAAAAAGAATAGAAAAAATGGGGCAGACTCTCATTGTTTGACGTGTCAACGATTCCCAGATGCTTGCCGGTGCTACTGCGCAATGCTCTCTGGGCTCATCATGCCGGTGGTGTCATCCTTGTCAGTTTGACTCATGCCGCCCTGGCTCTGCATACTATCCGTTCGCTCCATGCTCGGTGCTAGAGCCAGGAGTGCCGGGTTTGGAACGGTGCCATTTGGCAGAGGCGTCGTTCTATTCTTCGCAGCGGCTGCTTTGGCCGCCCCGCCCTTCTCGGGTGACACATTCAGTCGAGCTTCAGCTGCCGCCGCCTCCATCTTCTTCTTCTTCTTGGCAAGCGCCAACTGTTCCTTGGGAGGCCGTTTCTGAGCAGAGATGATTTTACCGCTCGCGCCAAGACGGGGCCGGGGCTTGCGCTGCTTAGTCGGCAAATCTTCATCTTCAACCAGGGGCTGATCGTTATTGGCGTGCAGTTTGGCGAGGAAGAAGTTCTTGACCAGGCCAATCTGGTGTTGAATGTTTTCTTTCGTGACCGGCTCCGACATTGGGAGGGTCTCGAGGATTTCATTGCTTGATCCGCCGGATGCTTGGGTCTGCATCTGGTATTGGCTGCGCACTCTGCTCTGCAGCAAATGGAACGGTACAGAAACGAAGTCGAGGCCCATTTCTTTGTCCAATCCAAGGGCCCGGAAACCAAAGAAATCTTCTCCAAGATCCTCAGCAAAGTCTCCGCTGGTAAATTGATCGCTGCCATCGTTGAAAGCACCTGCGCCATCTTCGCCCGCTTCTGCCGAGAGTGCCGGACGGAGGAGGTCTGCTAGATGAGACTTCATTCTGTCGTGCAAAGCACCCAGTCGAGAGCTTAATCTCTCCACCTCGTCTTTGGCGTAACTCTCCAAGGATGCAACGTCATGCCCATTCTCGTCAAGGGTATGAAGGACCACCTCCTCCGGAGTAAAGCGCGGTTGTAGCAGAGTCTCACCACCAATCTGGACTGACTTCTTTTCCGCCTCACGATAGATGTTGAACGTCCTGACCAGCTTTTGGAAATAGTCGGCTGCGATACCGGTCATCGCGTCTACCGCAGACGGCTGCAGCTCCTCGAACCCTGTGCTGTAAAGTACCTTTGCAATGGAGCGCTTGAGGGCATTCTGGCAAGTTTCAGGCGCCATGACCGGCCCGTCATCCGCAATGAAGTGCGGCTCAATATCCAACTCCCTAAACGGCTCCGCGTTCGATTTAGGAAACTGGTTTGTGTAGACCTAGGCATGTGAGCTTACGATGGCTTTCAAGACCAACCATCTAAATCAAGTCTTTCTTACCTGTGACTGGACTTGCATCTGCTTGATGACGGATATCTTGGTGGCAAGTTTTCTTGTCTCTTGTATTTGATGGATATTTTCGTCCATCTTTCGCGTCAACTTGCTTTGAGGCGCAACAAATGCACCGGGCGGCACAAGTCTGAGGAAATCCTCATGTTGGTTGATGACCTGGCCCTCGCCATCTTCCACCCACTGTAGTTTTGATGGGATATCTGGAATGCTGCTCAGTGGCAGATAATAGTCAGGGATTACCTGTTCTTTCTCGTCCTCAATGCCCTCAGCCAGCGTTTCGGGTGCGTTGTTCCCGGCGTCTTTGTTGGCCCTCGCAGAATTATCAAAGTCGGCGCTGTTAGTCAGCTCTGCCTCTTTCTGTCGAGCCAAAAATCGTCGCATTCCAGCCTTGGTTCTGAGTAGAGCTGGAGCATCAACACTCAACTTGTTGTCTTTAAAGAGCAGAAACCGTTCCTTGGCAATCAAGGCTCGATCTTTCTTGGTGGTTTGCTTCCATATCTTGTATTCTTCATCTTCATAAGCCTGCTCAGCGGCCTGACCAAAAGTTTGGTTCAAGCTCATTCCGCCAATGCTAGGGCCGTCAATGTCCATGGCATCGGCGTTGCTCGTCACTCCGGATTGACCATTGAGCACGCCAGGAGTTATGGATCCTCCAATTGGAGGCGTGGCAAATCCATTGCTTCCATCAATCTCCGAGCCTTCACGTCCAGTTTTGCTCAGCAGTCCATTTACCTGTAGGATTGGCTTCTGGTCTACCACGGGAGTGTCTTCCTTTGGGTCGTTTGGGGCTTTTCTAGACTTATTAGCTCCTTTAGTGGTAGCCTTACGACCGCGAGAAGTCATGATGGGTTCATCGTCAGAATCATCACCACCATCGTCTTCGCCACCGTTCTGCTTCCTCCGTTCCTCAGCCTCAACCTCGGCACGTGACCGAATGGTGAGATCAGGTATGAGAGGGATCAGTTTCTCTGCCTCCTTGCGCATACCATTGGCCATTCGGCGTAGTGGATGGTTCATATCTTGGTTGTACTTGAGGCAGTTGTCCCAGATGAGGTTGAGATCAACGACAAATTCAGTCTTCGATTTGTATGTCAAAGATTTCAATTTCTTGGTCATGGTACCAAGATCCATGGGATTTTTGATAACTACGCAGCTGTTAGTAGGGGTACCGGGGGTGACGACACAGGAAATCCAGCCGTACAATTATAATAATCAGGAGCGTCTCTCTTGTTCACACGGGTGAGAAATGGCGTCGAGTACTCCGTGTGCGCTTTGAGCTCTGTCAAAACCTTTTCCAAGGCCTCGTATAGCTCCTCTTGGTTGACGTTTTCCTCGCTGGCCCATTTACTGCGATTTTTTCGAACCTCATTCATCAAGAGCCTGAGCTCAGCATCTGAGGCCTTTACCTGATCTCGCTTCATATCTATCCTAGCGATGAGGTGCTTGAGGGTGAGGCTCGACGCGCCAAGATTCGCGCTACTAAGAGAACCCTGGTTCGTGGCTTGCGATCCGGTCGCATTTGCACTGCTGTTGTTCTCCATTTCTGCCTGGAGTTGCTTCTCAGAATCCTCCAGCTGCTGCTGCTCGAGCATTGCTGTTCGATCATTTTCTAGGGTATAGATGATTGTATGGAAACTTCGTCGGGCGGCGGCTTCTGTTGCTTTCCTCGCGTCTTCAAGCTGTTTGATAGAATCATCCCCGGGCTTTGCCTTGGACTGCGATCCATCCTGAGATCTCGCTTTCTCTAAAAGTCGATCAGGAGAAGCGACAGATTGCACCGGAGAACTGCCGGATTTTGACGGCGATAGGAGCGAGTTGGAAGCCACGGCTGCTGCGCCCTGAGACTTGGGCGCAGGCGATGAGGTCTCCTCATCATCTTCATCGTCATCATCATAATCATCCTCATCTATTGTACGTTTCGCTTTCTTGAGGGGCGGCTCTTTGATAGGTTCATGGTCGGTGGTGGGAGGGAGGGTAACGGTAGGGGTGGGAGGGTATCGTCGGAGAGCCTCGATCGCGTTGAGATTGTAAGATCCATCATCTGCGAAGAGCAGAGCAATCTTTTCTTCTGATTTCTGGTATAACTCTGCAAAATGGGCGCGTCGCTTCTCGTCCTCAATGTCGAGGGTGGCCTCAGGCATCAACATCAGCGAATTGTCGACGGGGGTCGCGATACGCGCCGGGCCATCATCAAGAACCTGCAAACTCCTGGTGCTGTTCGAGTGATGGAGCCCAGGCGGCGGCCAGGCCGTTTGGCCATTAGGAAGTGTCATTTTGGGCCCCAGGCGATGGAAGCGACAACAAGGCCCCTTTCGCCATGCGCCGATAAATGCGCTCGCGTGCGGCCGGACCGGGGGCAGATGAGAAACTCAAGATGGCATTAAATAAAAGAGCGACATTGATATAGATGGCGGCCAGAAGTTCGCGACAGACGGAGATGAGGTGGCCGAGTTTTGATGGATCGCGATCGCCTGGTTTGTCGGCGGATCGAGAGGTGAGGTTGAGGATTTGGGAGGCTTGTACGTATGGGGAACCCTTCCCCAAAGCGGAGACTTTTCCCACTGGGTCACTGTCGGCGGCAGCTGGGCCGGTGGTACCAGCACGGCTATGGGGCTCGTACCGAAGTCTTGGAGCAGGGCGATGCAAGAGGAGAATCTGCATGCACCGGTCATAAATATCGATAAGGCTTGCTTTGACAGGCGCGCTTGGGCTCTATGCACGCTTCTCTATCAATTCTTCGCAGGCCACACTGACTGGTCGGCTGTCATTGGAGGCATGGACAGTGCTGTGGTACATGTACGGATAGAGGCATTAGCACTTTTTTTCCTTCGTCGCCCGTATCTCTCAGCATAAGTTGTTTGGATTATTAAGGGCTCTACAAGGTACTTTCGTACCTCGTGTCTCCCCGTCGCCAACAAGCAACTTTTTTTCCTCTATACCTTCCGCAAGCAGGATTTCACGTGCTATTCACGTGATCTTCCAACTTCTACCTTTTATTCAACTAAGGTAACGTCACGTTCTGTGATCCACTCAAACTGCCTGGTGCCCTGACAGTCGCTGAATGCTAAAAGCTACCTATCTATTTCCAAGAAGTCCAAATACCATCAGTGCATCTCGTGTCTTCACAGGCGCAATTTAGGGAAAGGAAAGCCTACCGGTGTAACGAGATTCTAGTATCAATTGTAAACCGTGCAATGGCCAGGCCGCCCCAGATATTCCATAATAAGCGCTGCGCCTACTGAGAAGGTAGTACGTAACTCCCGTCCCTGCGCCACTCAGGGCCACAGCTCCTCCAGCTTAAGACAGCTTCTACGCATCTCCACGTCATTTGCAGCTGCAAACTTCTTGGGCTTATCTTTGGCCTTGGGGTCTTGGGAGCTCGCCACTCTCCAGACCTACATACTTACTCAAAAAGTGTCGATTTCAGGAGCCGTGCGCTCGATACCCAAGACTAGCCATGCGGATAAGGCTGCCCTTTGCAGGTACGTACGTCACTGGAACTGAGAGAGAAAAAAAAAATACAATGGTCCGCCGATTTCAGTCAGCATCGTCGCAAATCGCAAAATCAGACGATGTTTCTTGCCATGAATTCTCTGGGATATAGCTAATGGTCATCGCAAGGCGTCTTCCTGCTGTTGCTTTTACTTGCTGGCTACGCCGGCCTCTCTACACTGCAGTTGGGCAATTATGTCAACGACAAGGTCCTCCACTTCGTGACATTTTTCCTCCTCACAGTGGTATTCTATTGGATCGTCGACACCAACCGCCGACGAACTCTGCACATGACTCTCGTAGTCTGTACGCTCATCTTAGGCGTTGGATCTGAATTCGTGCAGAGCTTTCTTCCCAACGATCGAGATTTTGATCTCTATGATATAGTGGCAAACATCGTGGGTAGTCTACTCGGTCTTGGCCTCTGTGCATGGTACCACAAGCGGATGCTTGACCGAAAACGACAGCGTAAACATTACAACGCTGTTCCGGGTGAAGATACCGGAGATGTTGAGCTCGGGGACGGCCAAGAATCAGGCATCATAGACACAGGCCGACCAAGGACCCTCGAAGAGGAAGTTGACAATTGGGATGAGAATGCAGAGGACAACTGGGACGAAGATGACATCTCGACTCCCGCTACCCCACCAGTTGCAAAGGGCAAGGACCTTGATGTGGCTGACGCTCGGGAGGCTAAAAAGCGAACAGACTAGGAATTTAGGTTACTATCTGGAGTTTGGGATGAATCTGCCGGACTTTGATGCCTTGCACGTACTTATGATCAAATGATAGGACTGGTAGTTGGCGTTTCGTGTTAAAATTGGGCCGTGAGGGCGAGGTAGTAGAAAGGTGGTGGGATGGATATGATGCATACACACCTACTTTTATAGAAGCCGTCAACAACAATCAAGGATATAAGATCTCGTGCTTGGGTCTATGTGACCTTCTGTCAAGGCATAGGCAGACGACGGGTTTCGGCACACGTAGCCTGACTCGACTTCCTTTGATACCTGCCATTGATGACTTGATAAAGAAAGTTCCTTCAGTAGGTTCTATCTACAGTTCGCTCTGTTGTCAATTTGCGGGAAGGGCATCCTGCCGTTGAGTATACATCACTTCAAAACAACACAAGCAATCAAATTCCTTACCTCAGGCTATTGTATCTACACATATGCCATGGGCAATCCTCATCCCTCTCGTCCTTCACTCTACCTACCTACCTACCTACCTACCCTATAGCCTTCCACCAAACTGCATTATCCTTGTAAAAGAACCCCGCCATGTGCCCCTCACCGAGGTGAGCTACCCACTATTATTCCTGCGAAAGTGTCTCCAGCGCTGGCATAACTTCCAGAGCCCGGTCTCCAAAACTTGCCATTCCACGCGCTGAGGGACGCAAGCCACAGCAATCATGGCGAGCGCAGGAAAACAGCCGGCTGTAAGGTGGGATGACACAGCAGGATGTTACCATCGTCTTGAGATGTGAAGCGTGCTAACAGCATTGGGTAGCGGCAAGGACGAGACTCCGACGAATCCCAGAGGAATTCCATACGCCCCCTTTGTCGATAAAGTCGAGGATTATGTCGCATCCCGAGAAGATGTCGAGCCGACACTTAGAAGTTTCCAAGAGATGATCTCGTGAGCTGCAACAACCTGGATCAGTGCCACGGCGAAGGGGCTAATGAGCCCGTGGTAGGAAGTACCAATTCATGGAGTTGAATCTCCAACGCCGAATGACGGGGCTGAGGGAAAAGATCCCTGATATTCAGAAGACGCTGGAAACCGTACAATTTTTGAAGCTACGAAAGGTTCGATTTTGCGAAGTGGTTGGAGCTTTTATCCTCATATTCACATCTGCAATATAGGACGAGACTGATCCCATCGAAACAACGTTTGAGCTCAACGACACACTATACGCTAGGGCGAATATTCCGGCAACCGAGGAGGTCTATATCTGGCTAGGGGTATGACGTTAGTATCAAGAAACCTGGAGGCGTCAGGCTAACTTCCATTGCAGGCCAACGTCATGCTGTCTTATCCTATAGATGAGGCTGAGACGCTGTTAACCTCAAAACTATCTGCTGCCAAGACAAGCCTCTCAAACTGCGAAGAGGATCTGGACTTTTTGCGCGAACAAATAACTGTAAGTCAGCCTTGGTCTTACTTGGTTTCCGGTCAGCTAATACGTAATCTAGACAATGGAGGTGGCAACTGCTAGGGTTTATAACTGGGAGGTTGTACAAAAGCGAAAAGAAAAGGCGGAGGAAGAAGCAGAAAAGAAGAAGCTGAAAGACAGCTCTGCATAATAGATACTTGGAGACGAATCTTTGACCTTTTTTTTTTTCTTCTTTTTTTGGCTGGCCATTGTATGCTACCTCCCTCGTGTATAAAGTTGAATACCTAAGCTGTAAAAGATAGGGACAGCTATTTGGAATACACATTCAGAGCGATAAGGCTGAATCTAATACTACCGGGCAGGCCAACATTTAGAAAGCCCTGATCTGTATTATCTGCTTGCCCTTCTGCTCACACCGGTTTACCGTTTGTCGGAACTGGCTCCGCTCTGATGTGTAAGAAAGATACTGAGCACCATGAAGTCCTAAGACCTGTAGAGCACAGTGAACGACCAACAACCAACGACCCACTCTTTTTTGGGCGCACCCCGATTGTTGCATGGCGGAACGAATTTGAGCTTTCGCTCGATTGGCAGGACCGGTTACATCAATCTCTACTTCCTCCAACAATTCAGCGTCCACGACAGAGGCTTCTTTCCCGGGTCCCTGTTGACCATGTTGGAGATATGAGGAGGAATGCTCAGAAATGCAACACGGGAGTTGGAGCCAAGGCGGCTGGTGCGGCGCCAACTGTTCCATCCATCTCTGGTAGGTCATAAAAAGTTGTCCTTTGGTTAGGTTTCGAAATCTGACGTCTCTGATTCTCTTATTTTCTAGATGGTCAATGGACCGCTATCGCAAAGATGTAGCTGTCGAGTATTCGCATCGCAGGCCGCCGTTGCCACCAATTACGAAGACGACCAACTCTCCAAATTCGAGCAAAGCAGTCCCATTCTAGGAAGGCATTCTCTTCGACAGACTCAACGAGCTACGGCGAGGGTTGGACTCTATAGACGCCTGCCTCAATCATTCACACACGAACGCCATAAAAGGCGACCGACTGTTCCCTATAGCCCTCCCGTGGATATACCTATACGAGATCAGCAATCTCCAGGCGCGCCTGCAGAAAACACCGACTCTGGACTAGCCCATAGCCTGCCCGATTCGCCGACAACGCACATTCTACCACGTCGCCGATGCGGGTCTGATAAGTCACCAAACTTTCTGCTCAAGAAGGTATTGGAGTTGGAAGAACAGGATGATAGTTGGAAGTTGCGGGTTGCGGAGAGCCGAAGCCTCCGCCTCCCGATAGTTGTGCTACAAATGTTGCTTCGCAAGGCAGCATTGCAGGATCCTGAGCAGAAGGCGCTTCTTGACATACTCCCACCTTCCCATCTGTGGGAAGAGACAATGGAGGTTATGCGACGGAACGGCCACTCGCGTGAGGATATGGCCCGCTATCTTTACATTCTCGAAGGGAAGACGGATGATGTTCGGTGCAAGAGGTTTCTTGAACATGATTCCTTTAAGCCATCCTTCATTTTACATTTTCTCCTCCGGCCGTCATCCAAATTTACCGAACTTGAACTTCTCAGCCGTCTCATTGACTATTGCGGTTCTTGGTGCGCCACTGAAACGAGAAACGAAGAAGACAAGCCAGAGGCAGTGTGCGCCGGCAGGTCGACATGGGCACAGAGGCCCGCAGATTTCAACTTCGTCATGTCCTTACTCGCGTACCATTGCATCAGGCTCGATGCAAGGCTTATGATCAAACTCGGAGACCTAGCCGTTCGATACATCGAGACCATTGCAGAATCTTCCCTTCCGCAGCAAGAGATTTACGAAGCTCAATGCTCCGTTTTCAGCCACAGTCTCAAGCTATTTGGTTCGGATCACCGCGTACATCCAATTCATCGGGCATCGCCAAACGCGTTCTTTTGGGAAGCACAGAGGACCCTTCTCGCCGTATCGTCGAGATTGAAACGGCAGTTGCTCGTGAGCGCGGAGGGATTCAGAGCCATCAGGAGGGTTTTGGCGGGAATGTCGAAGAACCAGGCGGAGATGCATAGCTCCGCCAGGCATGCACCCACTTGGCCACCATACCTGCAGCCTGGAGACGGCATGGATGAAGAGATGGACCCAGAGGACAACTGGAGTCGTTCCGTTCGAGCGGGCATGCTAATGCAAGAGGCTGGCTTTGCCAAAGACGAGTACGACGATGCTTTGGATATTCTACAAGGCATGTCCCCAGATGGAACTCCGACCATCCAGCAACGAATATCATTAGCGCCACACCGAAAACCAGGAATCTGGGAAGCTTCCATCAGGGCCACGCGCAATGCGCAGGAGGCGTGGGAAAGATTCCAGAACCCCCCGCGAGCCGGCCTCAAGCTTGGCTTGGCCGAGTATGCAGCAATGTTTGAAAAGCTGGCCCTGAGAGAAGCTGATGCAAACACGAGAGCTTTGCCGGGTGACAGAGCTCTCAACTTTCCCACACAAGTTCAAGCTAATCTCACGGAGTTTGAACAGGCTCGAATCCGCCCACCAAGCATCTCTCAGCTGTATGAGAGGATGCTACTGGAAGGCATTCGCCCAAGAGGTAGCTGTCTTCGTATCCTAATAGCGAACACGACGTCTATGGAAATGGCGCGCAAATATCTACAAGACAGCGATGGCAAGGGAACCTTGTACCGTCTGCTGTCTCAAGAGATGGACCCACGAGCCTTGAAGAAGGTTCCGATGGGCCTCATCTCGGCATACGTTCAGGTGATGACACGGCAAGAAGGCAAACGAGCGAGAAAGTATATGATACGGGCCATTGAATTGGCAGAACAACGACTGGGCGCCGATCATTCCCACTGGTCCGAATACATATGGGGCACGATTCTCAAAAACCTATCGCAACACCACCGCGGTCTAAGGATAATTGTCTATCAGCAACTCAAGCTGGCTCTTTATGTCATAGACAGACTTGAAGGCCCCTGCGGCATCACGCTCGCTGCCTTTACACAGTTTTGCAAGACAATGCGGAAGATTGCTCGGCGCGAACTTGGGCGGCTTTTCGCTGAGATGGAACATGGGTCTTTGGGTTCAGTTGAAAATCACGCGCTGTGGCTCTTGTACGACGAAAAGGCCAGGCTCAACAAGCAGAACAAGCTACAGACTGCCTCGGGCATGGAACCGGGTGTCGATGGCGTGTTTTGTCTCTTCCGCACTGCAGCATCTCGGATGGAGGAATTGTTTGACCAGCTCACGTCATACGAGAGAAACAGCCAACGGCTTCTGGGTTCCAGCCAAGTGGCGCCTCTAGAGAGCATGATGTGGCGAAGGGACCCAGCCCGGAGCGAGCACGCGTACGAGTACATGGTTTCCCTGGCATACCTCGGCGAGTTTCAACAGATGGCCAAGTTGCTGAGCTGGCTAATCACTGAGTGGGGACGGCCCGAGGTCGTTCGAGCGTTGTCTGAGGTAGACGACCCGCCGCCATACGCTGACTTTGTCAAAACCCTATGCGCCTTTCGACTGCTGGCGGAGCCAATGCTGGAGCAGGGGACGGTGGAGACACTGCGAGAGAAGATGGGAGCAGCTGGGCTGGACTGGACTTGGCCTGACGAAGAGACCGTGGAGGCATATGTTGAAATGCAAGAGGACGAATCTATTGATATGTTGGCACGCGTGCTGGAGCGGGTTCGCTTACAACGGGCGGATGTGAGAAGCGACGCTGAGACGGCATAAGCGAGAGACGGGCGTGTATTATTGAGGGCCTGTATGGGAGGCGAAAGAAACGTATGGCTGCAACTATGAAACATTGGAGCATGGGATGGTGGCGTTTTATTAAGACGGAACTGTTTTGGCAACTGTATATGCGACTAGGACTCTTTTACGATGTGGCCTTGGAGAGGAACCAAGGCCGTCGGAATTTTGGGATACCATTTGACGAATAGAATCTATCAAGACCACTCTGCCTGCCTTTTGTCTAACTAGAATGGTGCTGTATCGACTGTCTATCTTAGGTATAGTAAGGTACCTTACCTATAGTACCTTGGGAGGTGTCACTACCTTATACATGCTTGATGTATACATGTAAAGCTCTTTTTTTCTTGGACTATGAGAGGCGTGGTTATTTTCTATTCTGGGTCTGTTGAGAGCGATGAGTAAGATTAGCCCGGCTCCTTTTTGTAGATGAGCGGCTACCGCAGTCTCATGTCGACGCCGTCTATCCGTGTCGGGCGAGTGCAGGGGTCAGCGGAGCCTCTGATTGGCACAGCATTTATCGTGCTGGCCAGCTGAGCAAGAAAGCCACTGGCGTTTGGAGTAGAAGGTTTTACGAGGCAAGAAAAAGCTGAGGTTCGTGAATGAATTGGAGAAGATTGATTTAATGGAGTCGAGACAACTGGACTGTTTAATGGTTTAGGGCATGAGCTTGCTTGCTGCAGTTACTGCATCGGATGCGTTACTGGATGATCACGGAACAATCATCCGAGAAAATAAAATAATGATAAGAACCTGGCAAGTTCTAGATTCAAGCTAGGTATTTAAAAAAAAAAAAAAAGATGGAGCGAGAAATAGGTAGAAACCCGGCTGCGAATGCCCTCAAGGCTAGCCTCTGTAACACGAAACGCACCGCCATGACCGGAAAGCCAAAGAAACGGAAACGAACTGGCGCTTAAGACAAAAAGCAGGTACGGGCTGCGTGTCGGGTGGGGGACCTTCCCTGCTGAGCCACAGGTGGCAGCGGTGGGGCGGCGGTGATTGGCCAGCACGTCTCGCATCGTCAGACAAGCGGCTGCAGCGCAACATGAACGAGAAGAACGAAAGATGAACAAGATGCAAAAAAAAAAAAAAAAAAAGATGAAGCCAAAGAAACCCTCGTCGTGGCCAACCGCGCGGATGCCGTCGGAGCCTCTCAGAACAGACGCAAGCCTCTGCCCCCACTTGGTCCGCTGGTCGAGAAGAGCACTGCTGTCGCTGGGTATTCCTTTGCCGGGCTGCATACCTTAGGAACGAGCGAGAGCCAGGGATCATGCGAGATGCGTGTGAGAGCTGGGGATCGCTTGCTTTGCTTTTCGGCTTGGATGCCGGGCGCGCGTATCGGGATGTGAGACGATGAGCCTGGTTTTGCGAGGCCCGGAACGAAGGGGGTGGGCAGCATACATAATGCAGTGGGCGATCCTTTCCCAATGGTTCTGCTTCTTGGTTCTTGATCTGATCCCACAGTTTTTTCTCTCTCTCTAAAGGTTGCATATCGTGTCTTTCTCCTATGTGTGTGTGTTTCTGGTGCTTCGGTTGATCTGGGTTCCTCTCTCTCTCTCTCTCTCTTTTCTTTTTTTTCCTTTTCCTTTCTTCTTTGCTTGTCGATCGCTTTCACTTACACGCTTGCTTGCTTGAGTTACACGTTCCTTCTCTTCTGCTTCACTGTCGAGACGTCGTTTTCTCGCTGCTTCTAGTTTGTTAATCCACTTGGGAGGACAATCAGCATCATCTACCTAATATCTTTTGCTTTTCCTTTTCGGCTTCCTTCTCTGTTGGATACCTTTCTCCTTTCATTATCTGTTGAGCTCATTGTGTAGCAGCGCTGCAGGACGATCCCTTTGTGGTGCTGTACACAACAAGCCTTCATCTGGCATCGTTCACTGATAATTTGTCGACTTGTTCAGTTGTGGTTGATATAGCCTGCCACCAACCTCAATTGCTGATCTTTACGGTTTCTGGATTCCTCTTTTCTTTTTCTTTTTCTTTTTCCTCTTTTCTATTTAAAAGACATCGCGGTGCGATAAAACCTCTACACATCAAGCATAATGCGTTGCGAGGTGCTATTCAGCACTGCTTTCTGCGTGCTCTTGGCTGCTCGGCCTGCACAGGCTGGTCCTCTGCCTCGCCTGAGCGCTAGGATGTAAGTACTTTTTATCTTCATGTCCCGTCTTCCGTTTCTATAAGTTAGTAGATATTCTGACATGTCTTTGTTACGCAGGCCCAGAGTCCCGCGAGCCGAAACAACGGCAGTTGAATCTTCTCCCATCCCAAATGCGCCCAGGTATGTTGCCTTCAAACATTTGTGATGGAGTATCGGAATAGTAAAATGTCTGACTCCATCATAGCTCCACTGCTGAGGCTGCGGCATCGTCGGCCGCGACTCCCCGGCCCGTCTTCCAGACTTTGACAGGTTCATCGGCAAATATCCCTGATTCTCTCGTTAGCAATGTCCCTGCCGGAGCTCAGAGCCAGGACTCGTCATCAGCTCCAGGGATCACCGTCATACCAATCGTGGACACGACGACGGGTGTTGGGGAGGGCCAAGTTTCGACGACACATCAGATTCCTGCGACAACGACTCAGGGGCTCGCCGCACCTCTAAGCAGCTCAACGAGTACCGCCGAGGCGACATCGAGCAGTGCATCGAGCAGTGTCAGCGTCACTACTGCTGAGGCCATTACCACTACGACAACAGCTGATAGCACGACGGCCGGGAGCCTGTCGACTTCTGCCTCAGAAGCTTCATCAACTGCCCTGACGACGAAGCCAACAGTGGCGACCACGGAGCCTAGTGCTATAGAGACTAGCATTACTAGTCCGTCGACGGCAACCACGGAGCCACAGACTTTGACAACTGGAACGGGGAGCTCTCCAACTGTGCTGCCAACGACTGCAAATGGTACTTCGACTGGTGCTACCACGACTACGACCGGCGAATCTGGCGTGTCCACCACAACCTCTCCAACGGGGGCCCAAACCACAGAGGTGCCCTCTTCAACCGGTGCCAGTGCAGCCAGCTCTGTGACCACCGTTGCAGAGGCCGCGTCTTCCACAGCATTTTCAACCGCGGCGCCTGAAACTCAAACGACACCCTCTGGCCCAGACACTGGTATTCCGGCTACTCATACCAGTGTTACCGATCAGACAGGCACTACACAGCCAGCGACGTTGGAAACCAGTGTCGGGTTAGCCCACAACAGCTCTCTGCCTACAACGAGGGACTCGACGAACACTCAGCCTACCTCTCTTCCAACTTCAACAGCAGCTACAACGGCAGAGTCGACACTAAAACCTTCAGTCGGTAACAGTACGACCTTGCCACATATCTCTTCAACAGCGCCAGGTGCTTCAACATCGCAGACTAAGCTTCCAAGTACAACAGCGGACACCAGCACGACTCCTGCAGTTACCAACCCGGTAATCGTACCTACGAGCCTGATCCAACCTCCTTCTACGACCACTGCTACTTTCACCACAAATGCTGGAGTGTCTGAGGCTACCACTGCGCCCGCCGAAGCTACACCTTCTTCAAAGGCACCAACGAGCTTTGTCTCAACGACGCTGACAACACCGACGCATGAGGGTGTCTCTACGTCAATGCCGTCTCCGTCCTCTGCTGCTGCTAGCGAAGCACCACCTTCGAGCCCTACCAGCCCAGCGGGAATTGCAAACTCCACAGCGCCTGCAGCGTCTACAGCTTTACCAACTTCGAGCCTGTCTTCATCTGAGACTAGCACCGCAGATTCGACTGTCGCTGTGCCAATTACGGCGCCTAAGACTACGCAGCCGGCCGTTTCGCCGACGTCCGCACTTCCGTCTCCCCCTTCAACCTCTCTTCCCCCTGCCTCTCCTTCCACCACCGCAGGGCCTGCAACAACTGCTGTCGCAGCCTCTCCGTCATCTCCAGCCTCGCCCCCTCTCCCCACCACTACAACGACATCCATCACGACCACAACAACCGCATTCGTCACTGTTCAGCCTACTGGCACACCTGATGTTGGTGTCCCAACTGCCGTCACCACCGGTTTCCCCACTGCTACCTCCACCGTGCCCGCCCAAGTTTATGCAAGCAACCTCGCCCAGGCCCAGAGTTTCAACGACCTGTTCAAGACGTTGACTCCTGAGTCTGCTTGTACTGGCACCCAAGCCGCTTGCATTGACGGCCAGCTGGCGCAGTGCGGTGCGGACGGCGCCTTCACACTCAAGGCGTGCACCATTTCGGGAATGCAATGCTATGCTCTACCAATGACGAACACGGAAGGCGTGGTGGTTGGCTGTCATGACACTGCTGATGCAGAGCGCATCCTTGGCATCACGAATGGTACCCAAGGCAGCTCAAGTGTTCCCGCCGTGATCTCTGCCGCCCCCACGACAGCAGCTGCCCTCCCTACTCCTTCGACAGAAGCCGCTGCGGCTCCTACAACAGAAGAGGTTGCTCCTACGACACAGGAGGTTGCTCCTATTGCTCCTACGACACAGGCTGCTGCCCCGACGACGGAAGCTGCCGCTCCTACAACGACTGTACAGGTTGTCCCCCCTCCTATCACCTTGACCACTGTCATTACCGTCAGTGATCAGCCTGCTTCGTCTCCTACTGCCACAGCAGCTTCACCGCCTGCGTCTCCTTCTCAGGAGTCTCCTGTAGTCAGTGCTGTTGCCCCTTCGCTTCCTGCACCTGAGCAGTCAACAACCACCACCACTGCGGCTCCTCCCCCGCCTTCACCTCCATCCTCTCAGCCGAACCAACCATCAGCTGACGCTCCTTCCGCCTCGACCACCTTTATTAACTCCATCAAAACTCCCGGCTTCAACTCTCCCAAACCCACCACCCTCCAGACTGTCAGAGCTACGAGCCAGATCCTCGCTCCCGTGGTGACCGCTCCGTCCTCCGAAGCCATCCCGCCTCCCAACCCGACGAGCCTCGTGCTCGTCCCCATCCCGGACGGTCCGGCCCCCACCGCGCAAGCCATTGCCAGCAGCGACAGTAACCCTCGCACCACGGAGGTTGTCAACGGGACGCCCACTGTCTCTGTCTTCTTCACCGTCACGGTCACGCAGCAAGAGAAGGAGACTGTTACAGTCACGGTCAGTGCTTGAAGGGGCTTGAAACTCGAGTTGGTTGGCGCGCGTTGAGAAAATAGCTTGCTGCTTCTGCTCAGCTAGACAAGAAACTTGGTTCGTCATAGGACAGCTTGTTTTTTCTTTTTTTTTTTTTTTGGCTCATTTTCGTTGTTTAATGTGTCCCGATTGTTGTTTCCTTTTTGCTCTTGTCTCTCTCCGTTTTGAGTCTGTTATAATGAAGATGGTCAGTTGCTTATGAAGAAAGAGATGGGGTCAAAAATAATATCGTGCAAAAGTAATACTGGTGTCAAATCGAAATTGTTTATATATACTGCACCCAAGAGAGAAAGGCCATGGCTTATGAATGTACATATGGAATACTGGGAGGGAAAAATCACCTTGTGGAGTTTTAATGACCAAAGTTGGGGGAGGCCGTCTGGTTTTTGTTTTGATACAAGGTACTCATGCAAAGTAATGTTTGTGTTTTTGATCGCTGTTCTATATACATCCAATTCCTCCGAGATATGCTCCGTATTATAATGCTATTTCATCGCTATGTTTCAAAAGGAAAAAAAAAAAAAGGAAAGAGCATATTTACTTCTAGTGCCCCTTGCGCGAATCAATGTTCGTTTCTGGGTTTCTCCCATTCCCGTTTCATGCCCTTGATGATTTATGTAAGTTGAATGTGATCCCCTCTATGCAGTCTCGTGATGAGGTATTGTCCGTGGTACAGCATGATACAGCGTAGAATGATACATCGCTTCAATGGAAAATAATAATAAAGGGGTAAAAAAAAGGGGGGGCAAAGCAAGACTACAAGATGATAGGATAATGCAGAAATATTCAAAGAAGAGAGGGCTGCACAAGTTGGCCGCTCACAAAAAGAAAAGGGAAAAGAGAACATCAACAAAGTCGTCTCCAAGCTATGCCAAGCTTGGCATGCCATGCCATAACGCGGTTGTAAAAACAGTGAAAACGGAGAGAATTGAATAAACAAGAAGAAGGGCATGACATAAGGGAAAAAGGTGTGTGCATCACTCGTCAGCCTTTGATGATTCTGCGCTCTTACTTTTCAGAATCGCCGCTGTAAAGTCCGAGGCTGACCTGCCACGGTGAAATCGCTAATTTGCTCCAGGCCGAGAGAGGCCCGCAAAAGGACTCGCAACCTCAAGTCTCTTAGCCGCCGGTTCGCGGCTGTTGGCTTCCTCGTCCACAGAGCCATATTTGTCCTGCCAGAGCTTCCGCATCACTTGGTAGATGAACCGATATTGAATCTCGCCTTGGACCATGCCGCGGCGTTGCTGGCGAAGGCTGTCGACAGTGTTATAGACAAGGTCGGAGCGTTCAGAGGGCTGATCGTATCTCGCAAGAACCCCAGAGTCCAGCTCCCTCATGAGGTGCTCGATGGTTATGAACGTGCCTGTTCGACCTACACCAGCGCTGCAATGAACGATGCGCACGTTCGACGGCCCGCTGTGTTGTCGGGACAGCTTCATAACCTCAAGGAAGCTGTCCAAGTCTTCTGCAGTGGGGACACCGAAATCGGGCCAGCGCTTGTAAAGAAAGTGGTAGACCACGCGCGGTTCCTTTTCTCCATGTACATGTAGCAACAGCTTGCGCTTCTCAATTGCGCCCCCGGCAATCTCCTCCAAGGAGTCAAAGGTGAGTTCTGCTTTCCAGTTGTCGTTCCATAGATTAAAGTCGTTGATGGTCCAGGTGGTATTCTCCTCCCCACCCATAGGAAAATACTGGTCACATTTTACCACATCAAGCTCGACCATGTTCGTCAGCTGTACAATGACGGCAGGCGACGAGGTCTGCTCCGCAACCATGCGCCAGACGCAGTCAAATGATGGCACGGTGGGGCCTTGCATGGCAATGTACCGCAACGGTGGTTGGCTCGGGTTGGATGGGGATGTTAGAGTAATGGTGGAGGCGTTGACGTAGTCGAACTCGTTTTCCGGGACCCGAAGCTTGACGCGATTCTGGACCCAGGGCTTGATGTTAACGTAACGGTCCATCCTCTCGTGCGTATCTGGCTGCCTGTAGATGGCCCATCTCGGATCTCCCAGGCCATCGTCTCGCATGCCTTGCGCCACTCGAACTCGCTCGGTCCAGGTTAGTTCCTGGTATTTGATGTCGATATCTGCGCGATCGCGTGTGCTTGTTAGCAGGGGTGGGCAGAATAGAGAAAATTGTCACATGCAGTGTAAGGCGATGTATGCATGCATGCATGTATGTATGTATGTAGTATGGTATGTATGTGTGTATATGTGCATGTGCGTATGTGTGTGTAGTAGATCAGTAAATCCGTGACTATACAGGATGTGACGCACCTTGCTGCGAAAGCGACAAGAAGGCCGGCAAAGTGGGTGGCGGCTGGTTGACGCTCTTGCGCCGCTCTTGCGCCGGAGGGGATTTCGGTTGCGACGACTGAGATAGCGTTCGCCCGGGTCTCGAGGGTGACTGGATGCCATCTTGAGCTACCACAGCCGTCGACGGCGTGGTTGGGGTGAGGTCGGAAGGAGGGCTGTCTCTAGCGCGCTTCGCCGAACCACGCAGTCGCAGACTCTTAAAGGGGGACATTTTATGATGTGGCCGTTGCGGCTGCCCCAATACCGAGTCGTTGGCGCTCATCTGCTCGGGAGCGATGCCGTTGTTGCGATCGATGGCCATCTCGAGGGCTGGAGGTTTGGGTTTCCTGCGAAACTTGGGAATCTTATCCATGGCCGCGATGGAAGAGGTCTTGATCTTGGTCGCCGTCGCCGTGGCCTTTGTCACTGATTTCGTCCAGAGCGCGACTAGTGAGTGTATCGATGCTGCCTTTGCCGTCACCTTTGCCGTTGCCGTTGCTGCTGTGGTTACTATAGTCGTGTGGACCTATTATACGGGTGGCGAGATGATAAAATAAGAGACGTTTTATAAGTTGTGTGGAGTATGTGTAAGAAAAGTTTCCGTTTAAAGGGAGTGCGAGCAAGCGACCGAAGACGGGAGCAGAGAGAAGAGAGACGCAGATGACGAAACCAGGCGAGAGAGAAGAGGCATAAGAGATGGGCTTGGAAGAAGGTAGAAACAAGGAAGGAGGAGGAGGAAGCGGAGAGGCGAGCAGCAGACCCGAGAGCGCTTTCTTTTCCCTCTATCCGATCAAATGCTAATACCAAGGGACCTGAAGCGAGGGGAGGTTCGGCGGATTCGTTGTCGCGCAAAGTAGAGTGTACCTGGCGCAGCCCCGGGGGGAACTTGGGCCTAGGCGGCACGCGCGTGGGGTCTGACGAGAGATTGAGAGAGGGAGAGATGAGATGAGAGTGAGAGAAGCGGCTGACGGCGGCGTCTTGAGCGCTTGGGAATCAGCGATGCTCTGACGGTTGGCTGTTTATCTGACCGTCTGAGTCCGAGTCCAAGAAGGCGTAAAAAAAACATATTTCAGCTTTTGCGCAAACTGCTTGTCCGTTGCTTGTTCCGTGGCTGCGACAGTGCCTTTTCATTATCCCCATCTGGCGATATTGCAGGACAGGTACCTGCTCCCCAGGGCCGAGGTATCCCGTACCTGCCGCGACACCTCGCCATAGCTTGCAAAAAAATACAGGGAACCAGGCCGGCCCGCTGTGCTGTAGGGACTTGGCAGCGCTAGCCGGGCTGCTGCATGCACAAATTCGATGCGTCTTGCAGCAACTGACACCCCTTCAGTGGAGTCGAGTCATCGATGGAAAAGCCCGTATTAGCTTCTGCTGGTGCTGATGCTGGGATCAAATCAAAGTCGCGTTTGGTGGTTCTCCTGCAGCCCGCCCAGGTACCTGCATAACGCACCCGCCACTAGGAAGCTTATCCTCCAGCATGGATTTGATGGCATTGTATTGGGCCTGCTGTGGACGGGGTATTTTTTTTTTTTGATTGTCTGCTTTTATTTGTCTCGCCGTCATTTGATTCGCTTCGTCCGCCTGAGCGCGTCATCCAGCGATGGGGACTGGACCCCTTCCCGCGCTCATTTGCTGGTGCTTGTCAGCGGCAGAAGCCTCGTGTCTGCGTGGCGCGTGGCAGGGCCATTGCATTGCATCCGAGACATTTGGCATCTGGCCCTGGTCATACGCAGCCGAAAAAAAAATAAAAATAAAAAAGAATAGTATGCTGCCATAAAAAGCACAGAGGGTGCATCCAAAGATGTGCATCCAAAATGTAAGCATACGGAGTGCAGATTTTAGCATTGCTTCTGTGTCCCCTCCGTTGGGGTCCGATTCCAGGCATCCGCCTGCGGGCGCGGAGACGGCACTAATACCGTAAGAATTCGGCATCCCAAGGCAAGTTAGGTAAGGCATCTACATCTACAATAGGTATTGATCTTACATAAGGCATATTTTAGGTCGTGCTGAGCGGAATATCGTCCATTTTACATTCGGGTTATGTTTGGATTTTATGAAAACTTGCAGAGTGTGCGTGCTTCTTGCTCACTCTTACCAGATCAAACGCCGTCCTCGAAAAGATCCACGCCATCAAAACATGAGACCAGCCCGTCCGTTTGGTTACATGTGACGTATTAGACGGTCCTGTACGTAAGTTGATACAAATAGCAACCTCCTGCATCCTGCATCCGCCGAATCCTCACCCGTCGCCGTCCACGATTGGTTCGGGTTTGGTTTGGTGTCAGAGCCCTTTGGTCCATTCTTATCACACATCTGGTGCTCTTTGGGTAACCAGTCATAAATCCCTTCCCCTGGTTCACTCCGTAGTTGCGTCTGTTAGACAGCAGAGTAAACACCCGTGACAAACCTCCCACATTCGACTTTCTGTTCCAGCGTCACCTTGCGGCCCTTGCCTCCTTCGCCGAGCCGCACCGTCTGTCTGGGAGTGACGCACAGTCTGTGCACCTCGCCTTGCCTCCCCCTTGCAGCATCTCCCTCTCCACCATCCAATGGCCCGATATACGCCGGCGTATTCATATTGTTGCGCTTGCCTGTACCGAGTTGATAATGCTCATTACCGCCCCAAAACATCACATCAGAGCCCCAGTTGGTCTCATTCTCAGTAGACCGGTTCGAGACAGATGTTTGTGTCACATTGTCCATGATGGCCGAGGAGTGAGTGGTGCCGATGCTCAGGGCCTTGATCTTGATGGGCATCAATTTGTTCGTCTTCTCGTCAAATTCAGACAGCCCCGAGAGGGTCTTGACCTTGGTCGGACCGATAGAAACATGTGTCCACTTTCCCGTGCCTAAGGAGCCGTATGTGCCCTGTCCTGCGGCCCAGAGGTCAAACGTACTCTTGGGCAGTCGCTTGGAAGGTGCTGTAACGCTGGCATCGCTGCTGCTATTGCTGCCGCTGGGAAGTTTCGCTTCACAGACGAAAAAGGTATTCAGCCCACCGGCGGCAATCGATGCCACCTTGGGTATCAACCCGCTGCCTCCATAGAGCTTGTGGACTGGAACAATGGTAGGAGTCGAGACGAAAGGTTGACCGGACTCAGCTTCGAACCCAAGCTGTCCAAAGGTATTGTCGCCAAATGCAAAGATCCGTCCAAGCTTGTCCAAAACGACTGAATGATGATCCCCGGTCGCAATTTGCTTGATATCAAACCCTTTGAGCGAACTGACCTCGTGTGGCTGATCGTAACGACCCTTGGGCCTCGTCTCCCAGGTGAGACCAGGAATACCCATCTGACCCTTTGTCGGGAAGGATGAGGCGCTTGAAGCAGACGAGAAAACTCGCCCCTTTGACGTAAGCATCAAACAATGCTCGAGGCCGCTGCTGATATCAGTAATGCGTTCGCCCCACCCGAGGCTCGCGGGGGTCAAATTTTGGAAGCTGATGGCCTCACGGCCAGTCGAAGACCACAGTGACCACGAGCTCTTTGGCTGTTCCAGCTTCTGCCCCTTATCCTGGTCATCGCGCGAAGCCGGTATAGCATATACGGAGCCATTGCGCGACAGGGCAATGATTCGATCCTCCGAGACCTCGACCTTGGCCAAGTCTTTGCCCTTCAATGTTGTCGATGGCGTTGGATCCGCCTTGGAAAAGCCCAGACCCCACTGCACGAGATCTCCCTTCTCTGTAATAGCTGCGCCGAAATTCTGAGTGAGCTTCAAATCACGGAGAAGCTGGTTATCGAAGAAGGATACTCGGCGTGGTAGTTTGATGTATTTCTCATTTGACTTGGGGTCAATGACTTTTCCTATGTTGGAGCCCCAGGCATAGACCCCAGGGCGCTCCCAGCTCTTCTTCACCTGCAAGTGCTGGGAGCTGAGGAGCTCGCGGTTATCTTCCTTTGAGGCGCCATGCTCGCGAGCCTTTTCAAATTCAATCTCGACTTTGCCCAACTCTGCTTCCTCGGGAACGGGGTTGAACTGAGCTCGGAGCTTAGGATAATAGTAAGCCCCCGCGGCTGCGGCGGCGAAGACAGCTGCGAATCCCACCGCTTTGCCTCCTCGCCGTTTGGGTCCTCCCTCTGCCGCATTGCTGGAATATCGGGCCCATTGGCAACGGCCCGCGCGGGGATGCGGCCGAGCTAGCAGACGAAGCCGGGATGCCCGCCGGAGGGTAGACTGAGAAGCATTCATGGTGTGCGAATTTTCAATCAAGCTGTTTGAACTAGAGCTCTCAATGCCCAAGAGCACATGAAGGCATCATCGACGCCCAAGCATTGATGAACTCGAGATGCTCGGCCTGCGTAGGATTGCCGTAGACTTGCAGCTATGCTTGCAGCAACAGTCCTGTGAGGTTGCAAGCGACATGAGATCATGCATGCAAAAAGTCGAGATCGACGGCAGCTCAGCTAAATACCTAACAAGGGCTAGCGCCAAAGTCTCTTTTTTTGTTTTTAAAAAAATTCCCTGTACTCGAGTTCCATGTGATGTCAGACGCCATTAGCTGAGCCGCCATTGGCCAGGCGCCTTATCGAACCGCTATCGGGAACCGGAGCAAGTTCGCCCCGCCGCCTCTTGCCAATCGCACACGCGTGGCTTTAGCTCTGCAGTACCTGGCCATCTCAGCCTCGGACCTCCCCCAAGCTTCGGGCCACCATGTATGAGGACGGCTGGTACAGCTTCGTGCCAGAGCTTGGTAACAATAACAACACCAGGAACGAGACATTCAGCGACAAGCCCCGTGGACACCAACGCAAGGAGTCGCTTCTGCAGCAGCCCAATGTGCGTCGTCTCCTTCTGCCCCTTTGCTTGTTGTCGGCAGAGGCCCATCGAAAGCTCACCTCATGCCTAGGAAGCAAGCAAGCATGATGTTGTCGAGACCCTCAACGACCTTCTGGAGGAACCAGAGCACACAAACGATCCGCCCGTATCCACATTGAGCCGTCGAGCTGCCTCCTACTCCGACTTTTACGACATTGTCAAGGCCCAGCTCTCCAAAGATGCCCAGCACAGGCCCCGGAGGAAAGTGGACAGGAGGGTCAGGAATTGGGAGGCCTTGACGCTTTTCAGCGAGAATCCTGGAATTCTTCGACATGTTGAAAAAGAAGCTGCGCCATCACAATCCCTAGACAGTCAATTGCTAGAGGAGAGTCAGCAAGAATACTTGTAGGGGTTCAGACGCTCGTAAATAGAGAGAACTTTGGCTGACCCTACCCAGGCTTTATCGTGATCAGCTGAAGATGACTGAGCGTCACCTTCAAGGCTTGATTGGTAATGCTAACGATACACTGAAACTGCTTACGAAGCTATCACAATCATTTCAGTCGGTCGAGGCTCAGACCTCGACTTTCCAAGCGCAATGCGAGGAGCTTCTGACTGAGCAGCGGCGACTGGAGAAGCTTGCGGATGAGGTCGGAACCGATCTTTACTACTACGCCTACCTCGAGAAAGCCACAAGACGACTCAATGCTCCCGGTGCTAGTCGACTGGTGGAGGATGACGATTTCGGCGAGATGGTGGAGAATATCAATGCTTGCATCAAATTCATGACGGACCACGTAAGGCTGATGAAAATGACCTGGCATCTGCTGCGTCTACGTATCACGGTATCGAGTGCTAACTTGGTCTTAGGAAAACTACCGAGAGCGCGACTCCTATCTGGCACGATACAACGCACTGCTTACCAAGGCACTGCATCTTCTTGACCATGGCTTCACCACCTGTCTAGAAAAAGTCTCGAATGACATTGCGCGCCAAATTGCTGCCACGAAATCGGAATCTGCGCGCCATGCCCTTGCCTACGGCAGATTTGAGGAGATGCTGGCCGATTCTTATTCTCTTTTGCCCAATATCCGAAAGATTGTCCGGTCTGTATTTACTGCTGACGGACATCCACTGCATATCTTGCCCACAACTGCAACTTCCACCATCATTGCCATCTTCTCCACATATTTTACTACTCGTGATCGGGACCTGAAGTTGATGACGCAGCATGACCTAGAGGAATATCAAAAAGAAGTGAAGACTCTCTCCATCGAAACAGCTTCTAGAAACTTTGTCAAGCAGCTTTTTGAACGAATATATAATGAGGAATGTCTATTCACCAGAATATTTGGCATAGAACTTGGATGGAGCAGCCATCAAGAATCAGCTATCCAAGTTCTCAAGCTGATACACACTTCCATGGTGCATCCGGGCAACATCGCGCCACTAGCGACCAATCTGCAAGCTGTCCTTCAGAATGCGCGGCTCCAGGAAACGTGCAACGTCGTTGGCTGGCTAACTAACGAGTACGCCATGGCGGATACCGACGAAGAGGACTCCCCATCGTTCAAAAAGTACAGGGAATACGCCGCCAGGCTGCTGGCAGACCACTTGTGGCCATTCACAGATACCTTGTTCGAGGCGGAAATTACCAAATCAATCACCAAAGCCCCGACGCAAGACAGCTCTTTGAAGATTGACCCTGTGGTAGATGGTGTGGCTTCTTCAAATGCATATCCCTTGGTCAAACGAGCGATTGAGCTCCTGGCCATGTTTGATCAAGCCATGCCCAAAGAAAGATCTGTAAGTTGTCACTCTCATGTCCCACCGAGTGAGTGCTGTCGGTCACAAGCTTACCGTTTGCAGGCTAAAAACAGCCCAGTGGTATTCAAAATTGTGCGCGAGACGATCCAGGTGCTTCAGCGGGCTGAGGCGAGGATGAAATCACTCAAGACAGCCACTGATCCGGATCTTTTCATGGTGAAGAATCTGCTCATACTGAAGAACGAATTAGTATCACTGGAGATTGGCGATATAAGGAGCCAACCCCCGGCAATGCAGCACTTTGGCCAGATCTGGGACACGCTGAGCCCTCAAAACTGGATGGGATTCTTCGGCAGCATCATCAGCGGCAAGCTCTGGTCTCGAGGGGCGCCGTCAGTGACTGCTAAGACCCTCACAGTAGAAGACATGAGTGAGCAACTAGACGAGCTTCTGCGCCAATCCATCTACGCCTTCACCAGGCGGTGGGGGTCCCTCATCAATGACTCCCAGAGTCGGAAAGTAGGCGTCAAGCCTATCGCAAAGGTCGAGGCTGAGCTCGAAAGCATTCTCCAAACCGCATTCAGCAATCAGCCCGAGGTAATTGCGAAGCTGAAGGAAGCCATACAGCTCAACGCGCAAGCACAGAATGAAGCAAAGGCGGACAATGGGGCGCGGAGATATTAAGGGGTAGGCAACCTCCGACAATGAGACTTTGAGTTTCGATTAGTCTCGACATTATCTGATGACTTTGATATTCTAACGACCTACGATAACTCATTCCTTGACAATTCTTGAGCAGATTTACACACTTCGAAAAATCGGTAGACAGATTCTCGTGGCATCGCTCCATGCCGGGAAGTAGTCAACTCCCTCGCAAATGATTTGTCACTTTTCGAAGTCGTGTCTATAATTACTTGTCCAATACCATTTGTGATTCCGCGACTTACACCTACCTCCCGGGGAAGAAATGTATCATGATTCCAAAACACCCAAGGATTTGCCCTGAAAACTAGCGGCAGGGGCTCAGCCACCCTCTATTTTTAGACGTGAAGTACTATGGCAAAAATCCAAGCAATTGACTGTCTGTCCACAATTCACCACCACGTGTCAAACATATCTATCTCGATGACTTACAAAGTGGAAGAGGGGAAACACGAAAGTAGACATCATCACATCTCATGTCAACCCCTCAATTGCCCCTCTGTAACGGCAACAGTCTCAACAGCCGCGATAAGCTCGCCTAGAACTGATATCGCAATTGACACGACGCCCTATGAGCGGATTTAGACCGGCTCTTAGACGAATGTGGCACTAAGCCATATGCTACAGTTTCCTCGTCAACCGACTTCCTCTTGAAGCTGGCCGTATATGCGAGGCGGGGTAGCCCGTCTCACCAAGGGGTGAATTATATGCTCTTAAGACAAGCTTAAACAGCAGAGTCATCTCACTCATGTCATCATTCGGAGCTACGAAGTGTCCGAGGTGCGGTGCGATGCGTAAAGGATCCTCGCGTATACTATAAGACGTTGCATTTTGAAGTTTTCATTTTCTTCTCTTGATTCTATTTTCCCAACAATTTGGAAACCCAAAGCTAGGCGCTCTAGATCTACACCCGCTGTTCTTGTGCATTATATATCTCGAACGACGCTCTAAATCCCATCTCACTTAAAAACGACAAAACTATGGCCGAAGTAGAGACCATCATCTACAGAGGTAATTGCCATTGTGGTGAATTCGTCTATGAGACGAAGCTGCCTGAGCTCAAGAAGGTCGACATCTGTCACTGCAGCATATGCACGAAAAAGGGCTATCTCTGGTTCTTTCCGGGAGAAGGCAATTTCAACATCGTCAAGGGCAGCTTGGATGCGCTGACGAAGTACGAGTTTGGCCCTAAGACGTTGCAGCACCTGGTATGGCATCATCAGACGCTATGTGGAGCGTGATCCTCCTGAATTGCGGGATATCCTGTTAACAAGGCGGGCAGTTTTGTCCGAAATGCGGTACCGCGGTGTTGGGATACTTGAAATTCGAGAATCCAGCGAAGCAGATTGCCCTGAATGCAAGTTTCTTTTCCCCGTGGCAATCCGCTAGGACATGATGTTAACCCGGTATTTGATAGGCCCATACTGTGCAAGGCCTGAATACTTGGAATCTAGAGAAATCAGTGTACGACTCTCTATCCCCTTATGTTATTGAAGCATGCAGGCTAATGTATGGCAGATATGACGGTGCTTCCCGGGGCAAGCCGTATGAGCCTCCGGCTCATAAAGGCGAGTTGCCCAAGGTGGAAGAAGGAGAAGTTCTGTACACGGGCAGCTGTCATTGCGGTGCTCTGACCGTGGCCCTGTCGAGTAAACCGTTGGACGAGACGTTTGAAAAGGTCATAGAATGCAACTGCAGCGTTTGCGAACGTGTAAGTTTTCTAAATTGTCTTTGCGTCTACAATATGATGAAGAGAACGATTATTCTAATTGAGGTTTTTTTTTTTTTTCATCAACAGTATGCGAGCCTTTGGGTCTATCGTCCAAACGCATCCGTCATCCTAGCAGGAGACGAAGCCAACATAGGCAAGTACGCCTTCAACAACAACATCCTCGTCAAGATCTTCTGCAAGATTTGCGGCGTCGTCCTCGAGAACGTCGCGAACGATCAGCTTACTCAGGAGGCGATCGAGGCGCTGCCACCGCGCGCGCGCGACATCTATGAGAGCCAGAAGGCGGCCACTGGGGTGAATGTGAGGGCGTTGCATGGCGTAGATGTGACGCGATTGAAGACGAAGAAGGTCGATGGCTTCAACCTTTTCCCGGGGGACTATGGAAACCCTTGAAACATGGCAATTGATTACTCGGTTTAGACCAATAGATATAAAAAAAAGAAATGGCAACTAGACTTGCCTCATGTCTTCTCTATGGAAGCAAACACTTCGGCATCTACCTGTCTATGTAAATAAAGAACATGCGATTCTATACGGTCTATTCCCACAGACTCCAGTCGGGGTTTACAAGAACCTGCTGTCCAGAAGCATCATACCCGCCCATCTTACTATACGCTTCGACGCCATGCACGTTAAAGTTCTGCGGTCCTTCTGAAGAAATAATGTAACCGTCTTCACATTTTGTATATCCAACCTTGACCTGATTCCTGTAGAAATCGTCATACTCTGGAGACAGTGCGTCCCGAAGACTCCGGACATTGGAGGCAGGGTGTAAGCTCTTCCAGGGGTCGATACAGGATTGCTGTTTGCAAGATTTGAGGACCATCATAAGGGCGTCGAGGCGGTCAACTACCCGCTCAAGAGGCCAATTTTGGCCTTCACTGGTACTAATGATGGTATCAAGAGGTACTTCCTTGGACGAGAGCAAGTTGTTTATTTGTCCAGGATCGGCCTGTATGCATCAAGTCAGCAGCGCTCCCGCCCTTTTAGATTTAGTCAACTAGCCTTCATGTCATAGAGCTCCTTTTCGCCGCTGCACCAGACTGAATAATAGAAGCCATAGTCTTCTGCCTCAATACGCAGTCCCTTGTACGTATTGTTAGAATAGGTGGGAGGGCCTTTTTCTCGTGCATACTGACTCTCTGCGAGCCCAAACCCCCAAAACTCAACGGCAGCATGCTCCGAACGGTGCTTAGTGCTGGTTCCATAGATGTCAATTGGGGAGCCATCGAACTTCTTGTCATTGGCCTCGATGCCGGCTAGTTGTACAATAGTAGGGGCAAGATCAGTGTGTGAGGAGGGCACAAGTGTAGTTCTCCGCGCTGGGACGCCGGGGCCGCGGACAATCAGGGGTACGTTAATGTCTGTCTCGAAGCCACAAGTTTTGCCGGGATGAAGTCGGTGTTGGCTAATGTGAAAGCCATTGTCGGAGGTATAAAAAATGAAGGTATTCTCCAGCACGCCGGCCTGGTCAAGACGAGTGACAACAGACTCAATAATCTCATCTACAGCCTGAAGAGACCGAAGACGCAGCCTCTGGTACTCATCGTTGAAATGAATGACCGTTTCGCTGAGTTTAGGAAGCCTTGAGATCCAGCTAACACCGCTGGGCGAGTCGGGATTGAAGTTTTGTGTCCGAGGTATCCTATACTCGGGAAAGAGGCCTTCATGTCGCTTTGCGACCTGTGGAGGATCAAACGCGCCTAATGAGCCCTCGCTCACGAGGGCATGAGGCGCGATCGGGGCAAGTGTTATGAAAAAAGGGGAGGCATTGTCCTGGAGAGCATGGTCGAGGAACTCATGGGCGCTCTCAGCAATGATATCAGTAGAGTATTTACCAACAGGGTTCGTCGGAGGTGCTCCATTCTTGGTGGTGCTGACATTGTAGTACTGATATGTGAATGGATCCAGAAAAAAATTGGACTGCGTGTAGCCACTGACGGGAGGCGAGTTGTAGTTGTGGATGTTGTGAGCGTTGAAGAGCTTGCCAGCGTAGTAAGTGTTGTAGCCGGACTGCTGTAGCCAGAGAGCGAGGTGGTGATCATTGTATCCACCTTGAACGAACTTGGGATACCCTCCTATCGTGTTTCAGCAAAAAAAGATCTCATACTTTTATCTGCCTGTGGCTAGGGAAACGTTACCCCATGGAGGCCTGACGCTAGTTACATTGGTATTGTGAGCGAGCTGTCCGGTCCAGAGACTGACCCTGCTGGGGCAGCAAAGGGCAACTGAAATTACGATGAGAGTCAGTTTCTCAGCAGGTCCGTTTTAATTAAGAAGTACTGGAGCCTGGTGGTGTATATACCGGAACAATAGTGTCTCTCGAATGTGGTGCCTTGTTGCACGAGATGCCTTTGCAGTGAGGGCATGCGATCTAGGGTCCCCATATGATTATCCTGGTCGTCCGTCAAAATGAAGACGAAATTCGGACGACCAGGGGACACATCCGACTTTAGGGCCGCAGCGAGGAGCCATGGTGAGGCGAGGATCGCGCAACCTAATGGCAGACGCATATCCGGCAGCTGAGGCGAGCAATTAGTTCTGTACAGTGTTGCAAGAACGTTGCTGAAGTCAATGGCAGCTTAAGATACCATACATACATGTGGATGGCCGATTGATCGTCCAATGATCTCATCTCCTAGAGCTCCTACATTGTTGTCGGCAAAATCGTCGGCTTTGAATGTGGGAGCAGCACCAGCTTGCGTAATGCCCCAACTGCATGCCGTGCTCGCTCTGGAGTTGCGGATCGGAGCTGCAGATCGGAGCGCCTATCCGGCCCAGTGGGTTGATGCCGCTTACCCGGGAGTCATACCGCTGACACTGGGGGGGTTGGTTCCTTCATCATCCTTTAAATGGTTCATATGAGGCACTGCCATGTCATCAACATGGCCTTTTTGCGTTTTTGGTGATTGATCGTGGCTAGAAGAGTGCTGTGCTGCAGCGATCGCAGAATGAATAGAGGCGGCTTGGGTGCGCTCATCTGGAATGGTTCGCCTGGTCGAAGATCCAACGTTAGTCCCTTGACACAGGAGCTAGATAGCATTGATAGCACCATTTAGCATCATTGAGAACGCACAATATCGGGGTAACCCATGTACAGATCTCTCCGTGACTGCTCTCTGCAAGTATAGCAGTAAGCCTAAATGAATAGCATTGCTTTACTCGATCAGGTCTGCAGCATCTCGGCATCGACGTCAGGCCCACAATGGCGAGGTGCAAGGTAGTCTCAGGTTTAATGGCTGGTCAATGGCTTGATGGGGTTCCCCTACAAACCTTTGACGGACGTTGAAGAAAATGGCGATGATTTCTTTTTTTAATGCTTGGTATGCCAAGAGTGTCCAAGGTCCGGGTTTCAATATTTAATTACGCACCTGCCTGGCTTAGCATGTCTCCGCATAAGGCTGGCTGTTCCTTCCTCAACAGCACGCAGCATACCTAAGGTAGTAAGTACCTTAGGTACAGTACCTACGCCCGCGGATTCAAGGTACTTTGGCGGAGGCACAGAGTACAGCGTACCGTAGCTTCGAGGGGACTACCTCACCGTACCTATCCAAAGCCCAGTTGTAGCGAATTGTTGACGGCCTCCCGCGGTTCAGAGAGGGGTAAAGCGGCAGGGGGAAGAAACAAGAAGAGACGGATGTCCTCTTTCGGTTTCACACTCCTCTCTGGCAAACGCAAAGGGTTCCCAGTGATAATTTTCGAGCCAAACAAGGCCTTTATCGCAGAAACCGGCTCAATTGGCAGTCATGAACCAAGAAATTGACCAAGAGAGTCTTGATCTCATCCTCCAGCTTCAGCTGCAAGATGCACAGAGCATGCTCAAGGGCAAACATCGAGAGGGCGAGGCTCCCGACTTCGAGATGGCACTCCAATTCTTCAATGCCGAGCTTGAATCGCTGACTACATTTCTTCATGACCAAGCCATGAGCCGGAGCCTCGCCCAGGCAATAGTGAGCGACGCTGGCATCATTCGAGACCTCGTCGAAGAAGAACGGCAGGCCAGCCGTGACAGACAACTTGCCATGGATTGCGCTCGTACTGAGGACGAAGATCTGCCTGACGACGCAGATCTAGATGACCCAGAAGCAGGCATTGATGATGAGATGGTCCATAAGCTCGTGGCTCTATACATTGGTGACGGTGGACCTTTACGACCCGTCGCCGAATCGTCGGCCCAAGGCGAAAAGCGGTCTCGCCGCACTTCATGGACGATAGCTAAAGTGGGCGAACGACGGCGCTGTACAGCATGTAGTGAAGATTTTCCGTTCGTTGATATCATGAGATGCCCCTGCTCTCACGAATATTGTCGCGGGTGTATGGCAAACTTCCTTACCGCGGCAATCAGCGACGAGGCCTCGTTTCCTCCTCGATGCTGCGGCCAACCCATACCACTCAGCGGCTTAAATCAAATTTTCCTTCCGCCAGACCTAGTTGGAAAATACCGCGCAAAGGAGCTTGAGTACACCTCCTCGAAGAGAATATACTGCCACATATCCACTTGTTCAGCATTTATCCCTACCCAATTCGTACACGATGATGTAGCGACCTGTGTCAAGTGTCATAAGAGGACCTGCGTAATATGCAGAGGCTCGTCTCATGCGGGTGATTGTCCTAAAGATGTAGCGACTACCCAGGTGCTTCGCATTGCTGATGCGAATGGTTGGAAGAGATGCTACGCATGCCATAGGCTTGTAGAGCTGGCTGAAGGATGCAACCACATCAGTAGGTTTGAGCCCCTTTAGAGACGATCTAGAATTTTGCTACTAACACTCGGCACAGTTTGTCGCTGCAATGCTCAGTTCTGTTATGAGTGCGGGAAACAGTGGAAGACTTGTCGCTGCGATTTGTGGAACGAGAATATGCTGCTTTCCAGAACTAATGCTCGCGTGAATCGAGCTGCAGCTGGCCCTTTGCGCTTAAATCAAGGATAGAGACCTCGATGGGGCGCGTGTTACAGGGGAGGGTGTCGTCAACAACACTGGGCTTGTGTGCTTCATGGGAGCTATCGTGAGTATGCAGTGACTACAGCATCCACGTATATGGTGAACATGGACGACGATCTAAACGAGGACAAAGAGTCCCCAGAAAGGTCGGTAGGTGGTTGGTGGGCTCTGCTAGCTATTGAGCATATCTATCACCTAAACACTTGTCACTGGACACCCAATGAAAGAATATCAAGAAAAGTTATGATGTCGCTGTTTCTTTACTTCCATTCTTGGCAATTGATGCTCGAAATCCTGTCTCGTCGAACAAGCACACTCGCAGAGGACATCTATATCCCCGTGTATAGAGTAGCTCGCAGCAACACAAGATGCCCTTATCTAAAGCACCCCACAGCCAATGTCCACCAGATTCGCGGGGGGGGGGGGGGAAGCGCAAGTCTAATATGCTTATAACAGAGTTTACCCCCCCCATAGACCGACCCGCTTTGTACACTATCGATCACGACATCGGACCTCAGATTCGGGTCATCGGCGGTCATCTCGACCAATTTCGGGCTCTCTCAGTGTCATTTTGTCCCTTTTTCTTTTCTCCTTTCTTCGTTTGTCATCGTTAGCCTCCTCTCTCTTCTTTCTTCAAGTTCTTGTCTTCAATCTCCCCCCCGAGGGTTTGGTCTTGTGCGATAAGCCTTTTCATTCGGGCCGTTATCAGCCTTTTCTATAAGCCGGCCGCGGGGGCTATCCGAAAAAAAAAAAGATGGCAGAGGTAGAGATTGAGGAGCATCAGGGTGGTGCGCTGCAGACAGCAAAGGATCTCTTCTCTGGCGCTGTCGGAGGCGTTGCTCAGGTCTTGATCGGTATGCGATTCTCTCCGATTTTCCCTTTTTTTTTTTTTACCCTGTCCTTCCATTGTTGGAGTTTGGGGGGGGGGGGAAGCGATTGATTGGGCGCACTCGTGGCTTGCGCTTGGCGACGGTCCGAAGAGCGGGCTCGCTTTCTTGCGGCTCGCATCGCAATCAAGAACAATGAACCATTGAAGGAGATGGGGGCTGACTTTGAATCGCCAACTAGGCCAACCCTTCGACATCATCAAGGTCCGTCTCCAGACGTCGAACCAGTACTCGGGCGCTCTGCAGGCCGCCGCCTCCATCTATAAGAATGAAGGCGCCCTCGCCTTCTACAAGGGCACGTTGACGCCGCTCATCGGCATCGGCGCCTGCGTGTCCGTCCAGTTCGGCGCCTTCCACGCGGCGCGGCGCTGGTTCGAGGCTCGCAACGCCGCCGGCCGCAACGTCGTCGGCGACCTGACGTACGCGCAGTACTTCGCCGCCGGCGCCTTCGCCGGCGTGGCCAACGCGCCGCTGTCCGGCCCCATCGAGCACATCCGCATCCGCCTGCAGAGCCAGCCGCACGGCGAGGGCCGGCTGTACAGCGGCCCGCTGGACTGCATCCGCAAGATCAGCGCGCACAACGGCGCCTTCAGCGGCCTCTACCGGGGCGAGGTCGTGACGGTGTGGCGAGAGGCCTTTGCCTACGGCGCCTGGTTCACCACGTTTGAGTACCTCATGAACGCCGACGCGGCGCGCAACGGCATCGACCGCAAGCAGGTGCCCAGCTACAAGATCGCCTTATACGGCGGCCTCGCCGGCGAGGCCCTCTGGCTGGCGAGCTACCCCTTCGACGTCGTCAAGAGCAAGATGCAGACGGACGGCTTCGGCGCCCAACAAAAGTACCCGAGCATGCGCGCCTGCTTTGCTGCCACATGGCGTGCTGATGGCGCGAGGGGGTTCTGGAAGGGCATTGGGCCGACGCTGGCTAGGGCCATGCCCGTGAGCGCGGGTACCTTTGCGGTGGTGGAGATGACGATGCGAGCAATCAACTGAGAGAGAGCACTGGCATGGGAAGATGATGAATGACAAAAACTTTATTTAATGCTCATTTTTGGCGTTGCTGGCTAAGGGATACAAAAAGCCTTCATCTTTTCTTCTTCTTCTTCAAAAAAAAAGGCAGGGATGCGTATATATATCTGGTATAGACGGAATTGGGAATTCCTCGTTAACCACTCTAGATAGCTGTTTAAGACTGTGTGGTTGATGAACGGAACCATCCAGGTACATGAGGCTCGGGACAATTTAAAAACATGTAATCAACGTGGGATCGTGGTGTACGGTATTATTCATTAATCTGCCTTACAACGCTGGTGACATACTCCTATCCTGATTTCAAACAGCTCTTGTACAGAAGAAGAAAGACGTAGGCTTGGAATCGTTTTTACCATCCCACATTCTCATCATTCTCCACCCGTCTTTGTAAAATTTGCCTTGCATTCGGTGGCGTCAAAGCCACGAGCTGAAGTTCCTCAAGGACCTTGCGCGCCTCGTCGTTGTTCGTGAAAGCTCGATCACTAGCCTGTTTGAGTGTCATGGTAGCGCTCGAGGCTGCATCCTCATCCACCGGCGCCGGCAAGTTGAGCAAGACGAGGCCTTCGCGAAGAGACTCTAGCGCAGCTGAGCCATTGGGGATGAAGCGATCTACCAGCGAAAAGATGGACTCGCAATCGTGCGCAAACTGTGCTGCCCCGAGTGTGGTAAATGACTGGCGCGTGAGGATGCTGGTCCACAGGAGGTCCTGAAGCTTGTCCAGCGCGTCTCGCCAGACACGGCGAAAAGAGGCGGCGGAGAGGGCCTTGCTCAGAAACTCCAGGTTTCTCTTCAGTATCCGCAATGGCTCATCCAGTTCTGGCGTAATGGATAATGCCAAGGTATCATCTTCGTAATCCTATATTAGCATGACCGACGCGAGATAAGAGACAAGAGAGGAAAGGAAAGACAAAAAAAAAGGGAGAAGAAATCCTACCTGGAGAAGCGCCCTCGCCAACAGTAGTCCAATGGACATGGTGGGTATAAGGTCGAAGTGCCTTGGCGTGAGATTCGACCAGGGCGCCCACCAGAAGCTCCTCGCCAGCCTTGCGACGGTTAGTATACGCCGCCACAGTTTCATCAAAGATGGCCCCGTTTTCGTTGCCTTCATCGACCGCGGCGACGGTACGCTCTTTGAGGTCGTCAGTTGCCCCGACTACGCTGGCGATAGCTGAGCTCGGTTGCCTAAATTGTCGGGATTTGCGCCTATGCAGCTGATCCCATAAGATGACAAAGAACTGCATCTCTCATTAGAATTCTGGAGGTCAACGAACTCCGTTACGTGCTTGTTTTCGGACTCACCTCCTCATCTCCCCATTCCGTCAAAGTGTTGGCAATGTGGTCGGCGCTGCCAATCACTTTACACAAGGTCTCCAAAGCCCCAGTGCCTTCTAGGGCAGCCATCTGTTCCTTTGTAACGCCGTGAATGGTTCGGCCCAAGGTGGATGTTAGTGATTGATAGGCCTCCAGCGAACTCCTCAGGCGATCATGATATCCGTCAAGAATGTCCAGTTGAATATCTGTGAGAAACTTGAGTTTCTGCTTGACGTTGCGAAGGCGCTCATATTTCGACGTCACTACTCGCAATAGATCGGTGATTTGCACGGCGGCGAACGTAGGCTTCATCTTGCCCTGGACGGAATAGTCGTAATCGATTTTGCGGCTGTCCCGAGACTCCATGATTACCTCAAATCTTTCCAAAGCGAAGCTCCTCTCGGCTTGGAACCAGACATCAAAGTATTTCTCCAGCACTCCGTCTGCCAGACCGGCCCAGCCGTTTTCAGGGTCACCACCGTCATAGTTGAATCGGGTTCGAATGGTCTCATCCAGTATCATGATCTGAGAGATGAGACTGCTAAGGAATCCTGGGTTCGCGTTCGTCTCTGACACTACCGCATCAATTTTCTCTCGAAGAACAGGCAGCATCGCTGTGATGAGGGCGCAAGCCGGGTCGGCGTAGATGGTCTTGTTGGCTACAGGCGTCTCATGAAATTTAGACGCCAGGAGATGGCCGAGATTGTCTCGAAAGAAGTCCTCCCATTTTTCCAAGGTTCCCAAGAACCAGGGGAAACAATGAGTCCCGACTGACTGGGGGCTGCTGGTGGGTTTATCACTGAGGAAGTGGAAGCGGAATTCGGCAACAAACATCTTGGCCATGACTTCAAAGGGCAAAAAAACCACGGCACCGGTGCTGTGGACAACTTCCGGCATCTGTAGGTCAATGAGCTTCTCAACGCAGGCCAGCCATTCCTCGTCCATTTCCGACTGCGGATCGACTTTGGGCCAGTGCTTCTTGGTCAGGATAGTTTCCAGCTCGGCAGACATGATTTGTTTCATTTCGTCCCAAAGATTTCCAGTCAGCTTTTCGATATGATCGACCAAGTGGAGGTCATCGTTTCCTGGCAGAGACCTCAGCTTGATGACCACCTCCTTCAGCTGCGCGTAAGGTTCAAGCGCCTCCTTGGGGCTGTGCGGCAGATGAGACCGCGCCTCCTTCCGTAGTCTTTCGGCATCTTGTAGAAGGATGAAGTATTTCTGAGCTAGCTCGACATTCTGCAGCTGTTTCATGGGCTTCTGCAGCCGCGCAATGGCTTCGCTCGGGGCATCGGAGGCGGCAGCGATCTGGATGCGCCTGTCGATGCTTTCCTGGAGCTCCCTGAACTCATCTATGCGAGCTTGGAGCGCCGCATTGCGATCGTCGGCCGTGCGCCGTGCGTCTTCCAACTCTTTCGCGGCATTCTCGAGCTGTGACTGGAGCTGGTTACGTTGTAGCTCGACGTTGGCAATAAGCTCGTCTAGGATCTCAAGGTCGGCGGTTGACTGGAGCTTGTCCTCGAGATAGTCTTCGACCCGATTATCAAGGGAGCTGCCATGGACGATTCCCGGCAAGGTCGTCATGTTTATACGTGGCCATGTCAAGTGGCAGCGAAGCTGGGAGGTTGCATATATGATAAGATGATACACATTGCGGATAAATTATATATTAGAAAAGTATTAGTATAATATATAGAGTATAGCAGCTACTAGGGCAATACTTATTAAATAACCCTAAGTAAAGATATAATTATTATAACTAGGCTATAATAATAGTACTTTTTTTTATAATATTAAAGTACTTTATATATAACTTTTTATATTCTATTAATTAAATCTATATTTTATAAGAGTTATAAGTTTAGATAGTATAGTAAATTCTAATAATTTCTATTATATAAATTTACTAATTCTATAAAATTATTAATAAATACTTTCTAAGCTTTAAATAATAACTTTCTAATTATTTTTAAATTAGAGAATTTTATTTAATAAATTAATTAATACTTTAAATTAAAATATATAATTAAAATTCTAAGAATTTAAAATAAAATTAATTTAATTAAAATAGATAAATTAAATAATAACTTTTATATTATTAAAATTTTTAATTAAATTAAAAATAAAAAATAAATTATTATAATATATAATATAAAAAAAAGTAAAATTATAAGAAATTAATTTTTTAATATTCTAAGATTTTTTAATAATTATATTTAAATTAATAAATATAAGAAATTAATAGTAGATATTATTAATAATAAAATTAAAAAGTAGATTTAAAATATAATAATTAATAGAAAATATAAATATATAATAATTATTTTTAAAAATAAAAAAAGAAATATTTTAATATTTATTATATATTAAATTATAAAATAATTTAAAATTTAAATAGCTTTAAATAATATTATTATTATAGAAATTACTTATTAAAATTATAAAATAATCTTTTAAAATATTTAATATATTAATATAAAATTAAATATTTAATATAAAAAGTAATTTAAAGCTTATATTAAAATAGTAATATATAAAATATTTAATATTAAAAGAAATATAATTATTATTAACTTTTTAAAAGCTTATAAAATATATTTTATATTAAGCTAAATAAAAAGAAAATATTATAAGCTCTTTAAATTAAAAAATAAAAAAATAGATATTTTTAAGCTTAAGATTTATATAATAATCTTTCTATTAATTATTTTATAGTTATATTTTAAAAGGTAAGTTAATATATTTATTATATTAGATAGCTATTTTAATAAAATAAAAAAATTAACTTTAAGCTTAAAGTAAAAATATTATTTATATTTTAAAAATATAAATAATTATTATATTTAGTCTTTTAAAAAGTATTATTATATAGAGAAAATTTTAAGAAAAGAATAAAAAGAAAAAAATTATATAAAAAAAGCTATTTTAAAATATTTTAATAAATTATATTTTATAAATATAAAAGCTAAATTAATTAAAATAGATTTTAAAATCTTAGATTTTAAAGTAAATATATAAAATAATAGAAATTAATATTTAAAAGCTATAATAGCTATTATTATTAATTATAATCTAATAAATCTTAAAAAGAATTAAAAAATTTATATAATAATAAGCTATAATATAAAAATATTTAAAGAAAATATAATATTTAATATCTATAATAAAATATATTTAATTAATAAAAGAGAATTATTTAAATCTAAAAGTTTTATTATTTCTAATTTAAATAATAAAATCTTTATAAAAATAATAAGCTTTAAAATCTTAGAAAGAAAAATATATATAATTAAAAATATATTATATAAATTTAAAGGGGAGAATATAATAAACTTTATATTTAAAAATATAATTATAATTAAAGATTTTTATATTAATATTATATTAAAAATAAAAATTATTAAAAGTATAGAAATTTAATATATAGATTATAATTACTTTTTATATTTTAAATTATTTAAAGAGAATATTATTTTAATTAAATTATATAAAAAAATAAAATTAATATTCTTTAAATATAAGCTAATTTATTTATATTTTTATTCTTTAATAATAAATATAATATTATATATTTAATATTATATTTATTTATTATAAAAAGTATATATTATATTAATATAATATATATTAATATTTTAAAATAGATTTAATAATTCCTTTAAATTTAAAAAAAACTTAGAAATCCTTTAATATTTTAAAATAAATTATCTAAAAGTAGCTATATTAAGGGAGCTAGTAAATAATATAAGAAATATATAAATTTAAAATATAAAAATAATTAATTATAAGTATTATATACTAATATATATAAAATAAGTTATTTTATAAAAACTATTAGAATACTATTCTCTAAGGCCTTTTTAATATATTTATTAAAATCTATAATATTATAAAGAAAATTTTAATAATTTAAATTAATTAATTATATTTAAAAATAAATATAATAAATAGCTATATATATATCTTCTTATAAATAAAAATAGAATATCTCTCTTTAATAAGATTTATTATATTAAGAAATATATTAAATAATAATATAATTTATTAATATATATATTTAAATAAAATAATAATAAAATAATAATAGAAATTAAAAAGAATATTTCTTTTTAATATTAAATAAAATTAGAAAGTATATTATTAAAGACCTTTCTATTTTATATATATAAAATAAATAGCTCTATTAAATAAATAAATTAAATAATTATAATTAAATTAATTAAAATACTAATAAAAATAAATTTCTTTAAGTAATTATAAATTAAAAGTATATAAACTATTATTTATTTACTTAATATAAGTTTAATATAAATTTATAATATAAAATTATTAATTAAAATATTAAAATAATAATTTAAAAAAAATATTTACTTATTAATAAAAAAATAATTTAAAGATTTAAGGCCTAATTAATCTAATATTTATATATATAGCTATTATATTTATATATTAAATTAAAATTATAAGGCTAGAAGAAATAGAAAGTTATTTAAAATATATTTTAAAGGGATTAAGAAATATTTAATTAGCTATATTATAATTAATTTCTATTATATTTAGATCCCTTAATTTAAAAAAATTCTAACTATAAGAAATATTATATTTAATAAATAAATTTTTTATAATTTTAAAAAAGAAAATATAATTAAATAAATTATAATAAGCTTAAGAAATTATATAAAAAAGCTAAAAAAAATATACTAATAGAATTAATATTTCTTATAAATAAAATCCTTAATAATATTAATAATTCTTAAATTATAAATCTAGAGTATTTAATATTAGAAGTAGAAAAGCTATAAAATAAAATAAAAAAATAAAAAAATATATTAATATTAAAATAAAAAATAGAATTTTAAATATTTTATATAATTTTAAATAAAAATTAAAAAAATATATAAATCTAAAATAAAAGAAAAGCTTAATAAAATATATTACTATTAAATATAATAAATAAAGAATTAGAGAATCTTTTAAATAATTTAAAGATATATTAATTAAATATTATAGAAAGAAAAGAAATAATATTTTAAATATTAAAAAAAAATAATATTTAATATAAAATATTTTAATAAATAGATAAATTACTAGAGGAATTTATAAATATTATTAAAAAGAATATATAAATAGTAATATTAAAAATAATTCCTTTAAATAGTATAATAATAATTATAATATAAAATAATATAAAAAATAAGAGATTTAATATTTTAAATTTAAAACTATAATCTATTAGATATAGCTAAAGACTTATAGTAAAAGATATATAAAATATATATATTATATTATTAAAGCTTAAAGAAATAATTAACTTTAATTTATTATTTAATTAATATAAGCTAAAAAGTAATAAATTTAAAAGCTTATAATTAATATTTACTATAATTAATATAATAATAAATTAAAAAAAATTTAAATAATCTCTTTCTAATTTAAATTAGCTAATTATATAAATTAAAGATTTAATAAAAATATTAGAAAATTAAAATAAATTTATAAAATATCTATTAAAAGATTAATTTCTAATAATTATATAAATAGAAATTAATATTTTAATTAAAAAGGAAATTTAAAAAGAAATTAATAGATTAAAAATTAAATTAAAGCTTCTATTAATTAAATAAATATTTATATATAAATTTAATAAAAATAGAATATTAAATTATTATAAAATATATCTTATTATAAAAGAAAATTTTTAAAAAAATTTAATAATTAAAGGAATATATATTATAATATTTATAATATAATTATTTTATATTTTAATTACCTTAGCTATTAGATTTAATTTAGAGCTATATTAATATAATATTAAGAATATATTTTTAAATATAATAAAAAGTAAGAATAATATATTAATTATTTATAAAATACTATAAGACTTTAAAAATAGAAATAGATTTATAGAGCTTAAGAAAGTATTATATAGGCTAAGAGATTTACTATAGCTATAATTTAATAAATTATTATTAATTTTAAAAAAGTTAAATATAAAATAAAGCTTTAAGAAATTCTATTTCTTTTATATAAAAAATAGAAAAGTTTTTCTATATTTTTATATAGATAATATAATAATAGCTATTTATAAGTATAATATAGCCCTATATAATAATATTATAAGTTTATTAGAATAGAAATATAAATTCTATAAGAGAAGTAATATAAAGTAATTTCTAGAAATTAAAATAATAAGAAATAGAAAGAAATATAAAATATACCTTTTATATAATATTTATATTAAAAAAGTAATATAATAATTTAATTTAGCTAATAAAAATTAATATTTAATAATTTCTATTTTAATTAAGAAATATTAAAAGAATTCTTAATAAACTATAAAAGAAAAGATTAAAAAGTATTAGAAAAAAATAGAATTTATATTTTATATTATAATTATATTAAAGCTTAATATTATATTTATAATCTCTATTCTATTAAAATTTTTTATAAATTCTAAAAAAAAATATTATAAAGCTATTAACTAGCTTATTTACTATCTCTATATATAGTAATATTTTATAATTTAATATAAAAGAATAGAGAAAATATAAATTCTAATTACCTCTAATAATATTTTATTTAATAATAATCTAAAGATTAAATAATTATTATAAAACTTTATTATAATATTTTTTAAAGAATTAATTATATAAAATATTATATATTAAAATACTATTAATATATTTATAATAGAAACTAAGCTATATATTTTAATTTATATAATAAAAGAAATAATAAGCTTATAGTAATTATTTAATAAGCTAGAATTTAATCTATAGAAAAAATAGAATATTAATTATAATAATTAGTAGATTATTTAGCTTATAATAGAAAAAGATAATAGAATAATTATAAAATTATATTATATTAATATATAGAATATATAATTAAAATAGAAATATTAATATAAAAGATTTAAATTTATTTATTTAATTTCTAATTAAATATTTATAGATAGACTTATAAAAGCTTTATTTTATTAATACTTTAAGTATTTTAAATTATTATTAAATTTAATAAACTTAAAAAAAATATTATATAAAGAAAAGAAAATAAATAAAATATAAAATATAATATTATTAAATTAATTTAAATAGGTAATTAATATTATTTTAAATTTCTAATTTTTAAATAAAATATCTATTTATTTTTATATTACTTATATTTATATAAAGACTTCTATAGCTTTTTATTTATTTAATTTCCCTTCTATTTTATTATATATCTTATCCTTTTTATTTAAAAGCTCTATCTATAGGTATAGTATCTATTAATAATAGATTATTATTTAATTTAAATTAATAATTAAATATAAAAATAATAGATAGAAAACTTATATAATACTTCTACTCTTAAATAAAATAGACTATTTATTAAATTAATAATATTAAAATAAAATAATTAAAATATATAATTAATAAAAGAAAGAATTAAATAAAAGGAAAAGAAATATATTATAAAATATACTAATAGTTTCTAATTATATAAATAAAATAATACTTAAAGTAATTAATATTTTTCTAATAATATTTATAATTACTTTTACTTAAAATAGTATTCTAAATATAATTTTTATAAGGAAAATTAAATAAATTCTTAGAGAGAATTAAATAAGTAATATAAATAAAAGTAGAAATAGTAATAGTAGCTAAAATATATTTAATTAAAGCTTTCTATAAAGAAAAAAATTAAATAGCTCTAATAAGAAAATAAAATCTAAAAGAAAGAACTAAACTAGCTAAAGAAGAAATAAAATTAGAAGAATTCTCTAATTTTTTAATAGTAGTAATAATAATAAATAGCTTTATTATTTTCTTTATTATTATTTTTATTTTTTTTTTTTCTTTAATTTAAATATTAAGCTTAATATAAAATAGTAATATTTAAAGAATAAGAGCTTATATTTCTTTTTAAATAATTTTATTTAAAATATATATTAGAGCTTTAAATTAATAGATAAAATATTAGAATTATTAAATAAAAATATAATAAATAGAATTCTTATAATAGGAAATATAATAATATTAATTAAAAAAAAAAGCTTATAAGAATAAAAATATTATTATTATTATATTTAAAGTATATTTTATATTTATTTTATAAATACTATTATAATAAATTATTATATAAATATTATTTAATTAATTTATAATAGGATTATACTATTTATTTAATATTTAATTATTCTTTTAATATTTAAAATAGCCTTTTAATTAGTTTAATATAAAAAGAACTTATTAAAAAAGTAAATATTACTTTAAATAGCTACTTATAGTACTTATCTATATATAATATTAAGAAAAAGTTATAATATAGCTAATTAAACTTATTAGAAAGTCTTATTAACTAGAGAATATATTAGAAAAATATTAATATAATATATAAAATATAATAGCTATTAGAATAATACTTATTAAATAACCCTAAGTAGAGATATAATTATTATAATTAGGCTATAATAGTAATACTTTCTTTTATAATATTAAGGTACTTTATATATAACTTCCTATACTCTATTAGTTAAATCCGCGCTCTGCGAGATTATATTAGCTTTCGGTGGTGGGGGGAACATTTGTTTATCGATATGCGTGTACCGAGGGAATGCCAGAGTACGTGCGAAGTTGGGTAAGGTACAGTATATGGGTAATAAAACACATGTGGCTTTATGTACGTTCTATGTACCTATATGATTTTATCTAGATTGGTTCGCAGTGAAAGGCAGTAGGTAAGTCTTGTGTATACATGCATATCGGAATGCCTTCTTGCGACATCTTAACAAAAATATATGCGGCATCAACACAGAAGAGACTATTAATGGCAATGGAAGGGTCCAATTCAAAGCACTTCGCACTGCGCAAGGAGGCACTGAGCAACGACGGCACCTGTTTACGCACAGGGGTAAGCAACCAAGCCTAGCAAATCACGACCATGGACGGGATGGACCTGCAGTGCTTACGAGCATCTCCAAGAGCCACTTTGGATGGCGCGAGGCATTTCTGCATCAGTTAAGGGGCATGCAGCTTTTGAGCTAAACAAGTCGTGGAAACCAGCTCTGTATTTTGCTGCTTCTGAACTTGGGGCTTAGCTGATGGTAGGATATGTGTAGGTATGTACATGCATGGGCCTTTCCCTTGCAAGCTGCTCGGCTTTGCTCCGTACCTTAGTAGGCACCTACTGTAGCTACGGAGAAGCTGCTCCGTTACGAAATCTTGCCATCTGTCCTTTGTTAGTGTGAATCTAGCTGAAAGCCCTTGTCGTCTGCTGGAAAAGGAATCAAACATCAACGCCAACGCGCTATATATCATATCATACTGGGGTGCACTGCACATGGCAAGCCCGGAATACTTCGTACCATTGTTAATTAGAGCTTATCTGGCACAAGCGGTCTACTGGTACCCAAGGCGCTGCGCCTCGATATCGAAACTTTTGAGGTCAATGTCAAAATTAGCACGCAGTCCTCCCGTAATACGTGCCCTGCCGGAGTCTGCCAATTAATGCCTGACACGACCCTAAGCATTAGCTTCGGCGGCCAGCTGGACTCGGCTTGCACGGCCAATGGGATTGTCATGGCAACCCGCCAAGATACGAGCAAGTCCGTCTTGTCGCCCAGTAAGACTAAAAAAACTCAAAGGCAGGGGGAGCTGCTGGGCGTCACCTAATGTTAAGTCGAATTGTTGACCAGTTGTGTATATGTGTGTAGTTGCAAGTCTTTGAGGTAGGTACCTTAGGTACCTGGCTCAGAGGTTGAATCCCAGAGGGGAGCAAGAATATATGTGTCTGGTGTTGATCCAACGGGCGGGCAGAGAGTGCTGCAGGTCCATGACGAACCATGCGTGTCTTACCCACCGCGCCGCCGCAGCTCTTTGAGCCTGAATTGCCTCGCCGACGATCGATCGCGTGCCATCAAGATCCAAAATGCAATCAATAACTCAATGTTCGGGAGTGCTTTTCTTGGCAGTGGCCGTAACTTGACCTTGAAGCGTTTCTGTCGCCAGACCCCGTTTGTCGCCACTGCGCTCCCCCGGGGGTGGCATCTTTAGCGCCCTCGACCCCTGCAAGGCACCCGCTGGAAACGGGTGAGATTGAAGTCCACTGTCCAGTCGCTTTGGCCCGCCAGCTGGCCCCTGCAGAGCAGAGCAACAAGCCTGTAGTTACATGTACCGTGCTGTGCTGCGCTGCGCTGTGCTGGGGCCGTTACCGCCTACTAGGAAGGTTAGTAAGGTACCTAAGGCGCCTGGTGCGGAACAAGGCTCCTAGCGAACCACTCTGGCACCAGCTCTGCGCCCCGCGGCCCCCACCCGCGCCAACGTCACCTCCGTCTCCTGGTCAACCAAAGTCAATAGAGAAAAGGTGTGGCTGGGCCAACCAAAATGCGAGCCCATCCTACCTCGATTGCAGTCTGCAACTTGAGATGGTTGGTCATTCAGGTTTCCTTTCCCCAGCCATCGAAAAAAAAAATTAGAGAGAGAAGCGGAAGTCAAGGAAGAAGGGACCCGTTTTGCTGCGTCTTGCGGTCTTTTCTTTTTTGTCAATTTCCTCCTTTGGAAGGACAAGCAACTCTTTTTCTCTTCTTGAGCTAAGTTTGGTCCTGCACGTCGTCCATGACAACTGATACCACGCAGCAAGACACTTTCAACCTTAACATTCCAGGCTTTCTAAGCGGATTCCACGCTCGCTGCATGCTTTTGTTCTTTTTTCGACCATTGTGATTGAGATATTCAGAGCAGACAGCACGCACGTTGGAGGTTGGAACCGGCCCCCTGCGGTTAACCCCCATACCATCCCCATTCCCGGTCTGCATTCCTCGATTCCACTGCCGTACGACATATCGATCGGCTCTGCCTTCGAAAGCTTAGTCTGCGAGGAGCATCGTGCTCAGGCGTCTTTATCGAAAAGTAAAAGCGTGGGGCACCGCATCAAAGACATTTGTGCGATTGGAATCGCTTTGCGCCCTCACCGCCTTTAACCCCCCCGGCCTTCGCTTCCTGGCCTGGAGCACCGGCTGCTGGGGCTTAATCCTCCAAGACAATCATCTCGGCTCTAGAGGAGGATAACTCCCCTCCATAGACGCGGCGATGGCGAGCGGAACCCATACGAGCAGCAGTAGCACTACTGTGATAATATCACGGAAGTTTCATACAGGATGGCATAGTGAGTTTGAATACCACCAAACGTGGTTTCGGTTTATTGGAATGCGGCAACAGGCTAATGCAGTGTCTCAACAGGATTCGTCCCATTCCTCGGTTACCACCACGTGTTGATGATTCTCATCGTCGTCGCGATCATCCTACTGTCGTTGCTGCTGGCCGGCTGCTCGTCTTCATCGCCCTTGATCCCCGGCATCTTCCTGTTGTCCATCTACTACAAGAGCTATCAGCCTCACCCCGACACCGCGCAGGTCGACTACAACTTCTACACCGCCCTGGAGAACATCGCCGGAAATGCTCAGCTGCAAGCTCGCGTTGGCTACTTTGGCATCTGCGTCAATCCCGACGGCGGCGCATGGCTATGCAGTAACAATGCGACAGCCTTGGCCAAGGAGGTGTCGGTAGATCAGGACCCTCTCAACCTCATCTGGCTGGCGGCTCAGTTTAAAGACATGATTGTGTTTCCTTACCTGATGTAAGTGGTACACCCTGTGGAATGACATCCAAGGCCTGCGCTGACTTGAGACACTCTTCTAGCATCATCGCCATCATCTTCGCCTTTATTTGCCTGCTTCTCCTGGCTACCTTCCCCGGATGGCATGAGGAAGAAGACTCGGAAGGCTCCGAGCGCGAAGTCAAGCCGTTTCCCTCTCGTCCCGTCTCGCAAATCGCACTGGCCATCATCTTCATCGCGTCCATTTTCGTCCTCGTCTCCGTCCTCTGGCAGCATACCGCATCCGTGGCAGCATCCGTCATTGCTCAAGACTTTGGTAATGGTGCGGTCAAGAGCGGCGTCGGCACCAGCGCCATGGTCATGGGCTGGTTCTCGTTTACCCTGCTCATCATCGTCACCATCGGCCTGCTCGTAATGATATTGAGCATACGCGTCTTGAGTTCGATGGTGTGATGATGCCGGGCGCAAAATTTGGGGAGAAGAGGAATATTGAAGCCACGACTGGGTGAGCATGACATATGAGATGAGAAAGAGCAATGTGTATATGTGACGGGTGATACCAAAGGGGCATGTAAATGGGCGGCTCGACTTCGACTTCAGAGGATCTACAGGGCATCATCGGCATCGGAGTTACCACGGCGTTTACGAAAGAATACTTAATGTCTGTTGAAAATGACAGAAAAAAGACTGAAAAAAAAAAGAGAGACATCTTTCCTCGCAAATACGACAAGCCAAGTCGGAGTTTGAACAATCGAAATCCTTCGCCTTTTTCCCGCCACACCCCGCCGTGCATCGACCGACAACGAAGACGAGGGGCAGAGTACAGGAAAAGGAATAAAAGAGGCGAAGAAATTGTACCTTCGATGGAAGCAGCCGACTGAAAGATGGGGCCGGACGAGCTTGGGCGGACTTATAGACGATGGTAATGCATTTTGGCATTCGACGACGAATGTGTCATGTGCTATTTATTTATGGATCCATGTTTTGATGCTTTTCTTTTTTTTTTCTTTTTTTTTTTGTGTATCCGACTTGGAGGGAGAAAGGGGAGAGGAAAGATGGAGGCGTACATACCTATACTTACCTTGTCTATCGACCTTTACGTTGTTCTGTGTGAAATGCGAAAAAAAAAAAGAGAAGAAATCGAGTGCTACTTACCTTTGTATAATTATTGCCATGATTGCCCACCAAGACTTCATTTTGCCATGCCAGTTGGCTTTCAACAAAGAAATAGCAGATATTGGCCGATTTCATGACTTGCGAGTTTCAAGAGAAAAAAAAAAAAAAAAGAAAAATAGATAATGTATATCATGTTATTCCTAAGCAATCTTGCTCCAACGCCCAGTGTGACGCCCTTATTCAACATGTATGCAGGCCTTCCGTTCATGATGACTGTATAAAAAAAAACACAAAGTTTAAAAGAAGCACACGCCCTTGTCCCATAAAGCAAATAGTGTGGTTCGTCTAGCAGATGATGAGGCTCTTTTTCATCACTTCTATCTGTCTTCCCTTTCCCCCCCCTTTTCACTTCTTATATACTATGTCCAAGGACACTGCCGCCGGGTCTCTTGAACGGGTGTGCCTCCGTGTTGAGCACCCACTCGTCCAAGCTGATGACGCTCGGCTCCGAAAACAGCAAGTAGTAGTACTTGAGCGTCTCGGCGAGCCAGAAGCTCTCCATCTCGTCCTTGAGCCCGGGCTCGTCGCTGGTGACGTCGTCAATGGCGCTGTTGGCGTACTCGGTGCGGGTGGCCCGGATGGTGGCCTCAAACATGGTCCAGCCTTTCTCCATCCAGATGGGGTCGCCAGTGATGCGGTACATGTACCATACAGATTCGATGGCCTCGGGTCTATATAAAAAATTTGGTGGAATTAGTCAAAGCTATTGCATGGCAAACACGTGTGGGTGGAGAGGATGCCAAAAAATTGTCCTTAATCTTACCGAAGGATGTATTGTCGTGAGCTAATGTTGACGACGCCGGGAGCCAAGCCATGAGTTTCGATCCATTCTTGCACAAACTCTTCGTGAGACTTTGGTCTCGGTGGGAGGACAATCTGCTGAGGAGCTTCCTGAGCTTCTTCCTGGGGAGGCAGACGGTTGGCCTCCAAGACCGAGTCAATGGCATCTGGGTTTCGCTGAGTGCTGGCCTCTGCCGCCTTCGGCTGGTCGGCATTCTTGAAGCCAATCTTGTCCTTGAGCGACTGCGGCAGCTCTGAACCGGCATTAGCGTCCTCTTCTTTCAGGGGAATCGTTGCCCTTTTATGCACGGTCTTAGAAGCGGCAGAAGAGTCGTCGTTTTTATAATCGTAGGCAGTCTTTTCCAAGGCTTCAGCGGCGGTCGCTTTGTCTTGGTCACTAATCTTTCGGGGGTCACCTTGACCCTGCTGGGCACTCAGTCCTCCTTGGTGGGCAGCTAGACCTTGTTCCTTTTCAAGCGCCGCCTTCTTCTCTTCCCATTCGGCCACCTGCTTGTCTCTCCATTCCTTGGACGAATCCAGCGTCTTCCACCAGAGAGTTTCGTTGAACTCACATTTCTCTAGTGAAGGGCAAGGAAGGACTTGAGAGCCTTCGGGCATGATGCCAGAAGCGGTTGATTGATACGCCCAGACGCAGCCATCCGTTAGCTTCTTGGCTGTCTCGAGGTCCTTCTCCCGGCCGAAAATCTTGCCGCCCAGCCCATACATGCCACCAATAAAGCATGTCAGATGCGTTACTTCAAAAGTTGCAATAATATCCTTGGCAGGCTCTCCCCGTGTGCTGACTTTAGCAGGGAATAAAATGTCCCAATCGCCCTTCGTCATAGGCCTGTAGAGGAGCCATTCGTCGATGGCATTGACGGTGTCTTCGTACAGCTTCTGGTACTTGGGCTCCAGGCCTCCGAGGAGGAGATACTGCTTGGTGAAGTATTCGTATGCCGAATCTTGGCCGCCGCCCATATGGTAGAGCTCAGACCCGTAGCCGACAGAGGTCAGACCCTGGGGGACGCAATCCCACTCTGACGTGCGGCCATCCGCCGTAAAGGGTGGCACTCCTCGTTTCGGGGCTTTTCGTGTTGGTAGGCTGGTGTGCTCTTCAGGGGCCTCGGTATCTTCGGGAACAGCGTCTCGGCGACGAAGGGTCGAACCCGACGGTGAGCGAGGTGTCTCTGCTTTCTCGTCATTGGGCTCTTCCGTGCCAATTTTGCCGACGACAAAGCCCTTGGATCCGGCATCCGCATCTGTTGCATCGTCGAACGCGTGTTTTATCGGCGGCTCCTCCGTTCCAAGTTTGCCAACAATGAAGCCATTCGAGTCTGCCGCTGCCTTTGGCTTGCTAGCAGCGAGTAACACGTCAGTGGAATCCTCTGTGCCGATTTTGCCGACCACAAATCCGTTCGACTTCTCATCTGACGTGTCGGCAAATCTCTGAATGATTGGAGGCTCCTCTGTGCCGATTTTGCCCACGACAAACCCGTTGGTCCCTTCTGCTTTTGCCTTGTCGGCTCGCATCATGCTCTCCACCGCATCCTCTGCGCCGATTTTTCCGACGATGAAGCCATTGGACTTTCCGCTGTCTTCCGATCCTCCCTTTTCCACCTTGCCAGCGACAAAACCGGTGGGCTCCTCGGCGAGATTGGCAGCCTCCATTTGCTTCTGCGCCTGAAGACTAAGCGCATCACGGATAGCTGTCGCAGTGCGGTTGCATCCGGAGGCATCCAAATTCTCCGGGAACAGGCCGGGAATGGTGGTACCCGCCGCTTGTAGCTCGATTAGGGCGTTGGTGATGCGATCGACGGCATCGTAATATTTGTCGTTGCTGGTGAGCAGGGCAAGACGAGTAAACTCCATGGAGAGCGTGCCAAGCTCTGCGATGCCGACAGTGGTAGCGCGATGAGGCTGGGAAGCGTATTCCGGCTGCCACTGGTAGTATAGAATCGGCATTCGGTTTGGGGTGTCGAAGATACCCATGAGGATCTCAGCGAGCTCAACGGCCTTTTCAAGGAGGATGGGATAGCCGCCGTCATGGCCGCCGCTGACATCGAAGGCACCGAGCAGACCGCCGAGGTATCGAATGGTGGTTTCGAATACGGGGATATTGTTACGCGGGGAAGTGGTAAAGTCAATCTGCTCAACCGCCTTGGCTGCCTCGTCAAACTCGTCTTTCAGCCCAGCAATCCAAAGCGTGTCCAGAGAATCGACCAAGGTGGCGGCCCAGCCGCAAAAGGGATCACGATACTTGGCAGAGACAGGTGACAGCTCGTCGTGCATCCATGCAAACTTCTTGTAGCCGGACCATGCTCGCTCGATTTCCTTGCCGACACGCTCCTGTCGGTGGACTCGCTTGGTCTTCGCTTCCGGTGACTCGACGCCAAATTCGTGCTGGACCCTGGGAACCTTGATCGGTTTCCCCGTAGGAATAGTGATGATGGACTCGGTAGGGACAGGGAAGTGCTCAGTGGCTTTCGGAACCCAGTGAATACGGGTATCCAAGATCTTTCCCAGGGCAGTCTTTGGCGGATTCTTGCCGTGAATCTCCTCCACCTCTTTTTCATCTCCTGCCGAGATAGCTGCCTTGTCTACAGCCCCGCCGGGCGTTTTCGCCTCTGGCTCGGCATTCTCACGGCCAGGCGCCTGGCCATTGACCGGCGATTTCGAGTCGTCAAGGTCCTTTAGCTTGGGGAGTTTGACGCCGGGCGCCTCATCATCGTCCACGGTACTCGGTTTCTCTGCAACGGCAGCATGCTCCGGCTTTGGTTCGGGCTTGGGCTTGGGCTCGGGGTCAGCCTTCGGGGCTGGCTTCGGCTGGCTCTCCTTCTCGATTCCAGCTGCAGGTGCCGGGGCGGGCGCTGGGGCAGGCGACTTGGGGCTCGGAGGGGGATAACGGAGGCTGGTGTACTGTGCGCTGTCCTCCCAGGCGTTCTGCGAGACCCTGTAGAGAAGGAAGAGGATGACCACTGCGCAGATCATAAACAGCCTATACCTACGTCGCGGCATCGTGGCGGTTGTTGTGGCCGGAGCACGTCCACCCAAGGGCCGCGAGACGGGACGATCCCTACCCCCTTTGTAGCGGCTGGAATAAGCAGAAAAAGGCTGAAGATCTGACGTGAATCTCGAGAGGAGTGGGAGTTACCCGACAAAGGCTAGCAGCAAGGAGGGAGAAGGAGAAAAAAAAGATGCTGATAAGAAAGAAGATGAAAAAAAAAAAGAAGATCTATTCTCCGGCATCAAGGTCATGAAGCAGCGATCCAAAAACGGGGAAGAACATGAGAAAGCAGAAGAAAACGAAAAACCCCCCAGGCCGACGGGGGGGAGGCAAACCGAGCAGCAGTGGGAGAGGAAATTCCAGCGGAAGCTGCAGGGACTTTTTATTTCGCTGAGAGGCGGATTGGCAGCCCATCGTACTAGTTACATTAAGCCGTGGTGGATTTGTCTTGGCATTCACGGCCACGGGAGGCAATCTCGAAGGCGCAAATCCGCGACAAGAAAAGCTGAACCAGGTAGCCCTCCCATTGGAGAAGTACAGGGTACTGAAGCGCCCTGGCCCCACGCTGCCCTGGATACTGCCTAGGTCTGTACCTTCAACTTGGTTTTGGCAGCCGTGTCTACAACACCCGGCAAGCTCCTTCCCGGCTATCCTCCGAACCAGCAGCACCCAACAGCTAGCAGGCACGACCGAGTTTCTCACTGCAGCAGCACATTCCTGCCTGTGCTGTAATGCGTCTGGTACATAAGGAGCACTGTTCGATCCAATGCATCCATTGAGTCTCCAATTGTATCCCTCCTTCCCTTTTGCATGCAATACCAGAGGCACATGTCGCCAATACATATATGTACTGCTACCTACCTTGGTATGCTAACAGTCCTCTGTAAACTTTAGTAGTCCCTTAAAAACGCATGCTTCGCGCGGAGCAAGTATTAGAAGCCCCTAGGCCGGGTCCAATGTTTCCCCCCTCCCTCGGCGCGGAGCCACTGATTGACACGGGGCAGCTATGTACATCAATTGATCCTGGGTATCCCACATTACCTAGTACCTAGTAGCCTCAATGAGAAAAAAAACAGGCACGCCGTGAAAAGAATAAAAGGGAAGAAAACAACTTTTTTCCCACTTTATCCAGCGCACTCAAGATCAAGCCCCGAGAGCACTAAAAATTCAATAGTCTGGTTCGTTGCTTATTAGGAAGGTGTCCTCATCGGTAAGCTCACGTGTGTGCTCACAAAAAGTAATACTACTAGGTAGTAACTTGCGCTTTTGCTTTGCCAAGACTTTGTGCAACACAGAATCAGTGTAGCAGTGCGACCTCGTACCGGCAAAGGACGGCAAAAAGAGGTACCAGGACCTGTTGCTCCGCAATTCCCGGGCTCCGGACTCTAGATTTCCATGCCTTAATAGCCTGGAATATCCAAACATAGTACCTTTGCATCTACGCCATTCATCCCGCTACTCCTAAACTTCTACAAACCAGAACACATAATGGCAACATACACTCCGCTGCTGCAGAATCTCATTAACCTTTTCCCCCCCTGCAGACGCAGCGACCAGGAGGCAAAAATAGGAGCACCCTAGTCCAAACCCCCCTCCCCCCCTTCGTCTCGACACCAATTCTCTCCTCGAGGGCAGCCAATCGTCGAGTCCAATTCGATACCCCCGCTTGGGGCCTTTCTGGGCCTCGACTTTTTGCTGAATGGTCCGGGGCTAATCAGCCGAGCGACCAGGCCGCCCGTAGCACGCCTCTAGGGACAGGCGTCGGTAGATTAACCTTAACAAAGAAGCACAAGTTAGATTTTTGGCGTAGGTAATTTCATATGTTGTAATGGTATTGAGCTAGAGCGCGCTCCGGCGGGGTGCCAGCAACCACAAACCAGAAACGCCAACTTTCCCCATAACCTCTCTCTATGACCGTCCAGCCAGGGCGCCAATCTCGACCTTTTTCCTACCCAAACCCACATCAGACGCTATGCGCAAAACCCTAATATACATCGGATTTATATATCAAAAGAACTGTAGAAAAAGAAGAAGAGGGAAAATAGTCGATAAATAAAGAAAAAAGAAAAAAAAAAGAGAGACGCTCTTCATCAGTGTCACGCGCAATTACTGCACCACGAGTGACTATAAATGATGATGCTGGCGGAGATCGACGACAATGAGATACAGCCTTAGGCCGTCTTGTACGTCTCTTTGATCTTCTTATATAGGACGGTGTCGTAGAAGTTGTAGTTGGTATCTAATTCACAGAACGGGTGCTGCGAAAGAAGCACGTCGGCTGTTGGTCGGTCAAACGGATTCCTGCGCCCGCCTTTGTTAGCATGCCGTCTTATTAACCGGGCAGAGGAGGGAGAGGGAGGCTCGACTTACACTTGGAAGCAATCCATCATAAACGCCACTGCCAGCGGCCCGATGGTTTCTTGGATATCCTCAGGGATCGGAGGCGTCTCCCCGTTTGCAATCTTGTAGATGGCTCCGACGGCCTCCTCCTTGCTCCACGGTCGGCGTCCCGCAAACATCTCCAACACGACGCATCCCAAGCTCCAGATATCCACCTTGGCGCTATATCCCTCGCCTTGCGACCGGATCACCTCCGGCGCCATCCAGAAGACAGACCCTTGCATGTTGTTCGACTTGTCGTTGCCGTAGATGTTATCCGTCTTCTTGGAAATTCCAAAGTCGCTAATCTTGCATGTGCCGTCCAGATCCAGCAAGATGTTGTCTGCCTTCAGGTCCCTGTGCAGGATGCCCTCTCGGTGCAGGTAGGCCAAACCAGACAGCGTCTGTCGCGTCAGCGACGACACCACCGACTCCTCGAATTTGCCATGCTTCCGCAGGCACGAACCGATGCTGCCACCGGGAATGTACTCGAGGAAGATGCTGATGCTCGTCTCCTTCCGCTCGCACCCCAGATACTGAACAATGTTGACATGGTCCAAGTGCTGCATGGTGTCGATCTCGTGGTCAAGAGCCGCGACGAGCTCCTTCATCTTGCTCTTATCTCCTCCAGCAGCCTTGGGATTAACCTCCACCTCCTTCACCGCCAAGAACTCACCAGTCGTGGCGTTCATACCCAGGTATACGCGCCCATAGGTACCTTTGCCGATGAGCTGGCCTTTGAACCACCTAAACGTCGTCTGTCGCTTAGGCAGAACATCCTGGGGGATCTGCGGGAATATCATGCTGCCACGCTGATCCGGGCGAATCTGCACAATGTTTGCGTTGAACATCTTGGTGCTCTTCCGGCGCATGATCCCGCTTGTCGCGGTGCCCGAATTGTGGGGCGCATGCGTGAACCGCTTGTTCGCTTCATGCGCACCTCGAGCAACCTCACGGATAGACTTCATACGTCCCAGCCCTCCGGAGCGTCTGATGCTCTTTTGTGCCACCGTATGCGCAGATGGAGGACGCTCAAGCGCCTTCAAGGTTGACTCGTCAGAGCCAAGAGTGTCCCCGTCGTAAAGGGACTGTCCGCCGGACGGGGCGGCAGCCGGAGGGTTGATGCTGTCCTGATGCATAGCGGGCGCTTGGTTGAGAGAAGAGGGCCCAGCCTGATGCGGCGTCTCCTCAACTTCAGCGATAGGTGAGCTGACCATCTCTCCGGAGACGCTATCTTCAAGCACAGGCTCATCAAGATCGTAATTCGGGAAGAAATCGTCGAGGTTGTTGAGCAAATCGTCGGTGGGGGGTCGATTCGCCCATACGTCCTTCTCGATGAATGATTTACGCCGGCCAAGCTTGACTTCCTTGTCCGACTCCCACGTCTCTGAGCCGGGGGTTCCAGGGGTTCTGCGGGAACCGTTGCCGGTCCTAGATCCATCGTCGGCGCTATCCCCGTAAGACTGGGGCGAGGTAAACGACACTGATAAAGTCTTGTTCTTCGGACGCGAAGTGTTTACGGTCAAGCTAGGTTTTTGCGCATGTCCACGCCCACCGCCTCCTTCTCCGCTACTGGGTCCTTTTCCTTTAGCCCTACCAGCAAGTGGGATGGCAAACAGCCCATCGTCAGAGTCATCGTCACTATCGTCAGCGGGCAATGGGCGGCCTTGTGAAGACGGGAGCTGCTGAGTTGACGGCGCTTGGGTAAATTGAACATCTGTATCTGTAAAGTCCAAGTCGGGGCCAGGTGACTTCGGATTGGCGGCAGGGGACGACGAGCTGGCCGCCCGTGGTCGGGTTGAACTGGGGCTCAGCTCTGCCGGCGATGGCGGCCGTTGCCCTATCGTGTTCACTTTAGTAATCGCTCCATCGCTCAACTTTGTAGCCGTCAAAACGGGTGAAGGGGTAGGTAAATAATCAGGCACAACAAAAGACATGTTTCCTGGGCTCCAAGTCAGAGTCCCGGGAGAGCCTGATCCGGGGCTGGATTTGCCCGAGCCAGGCTCGCGAAAATTAACAGTAGACATGGCTTTCTTACCTAGCTGCTGCTGCTGCTGTTGTTGGGGCGGTTGTTGTTGCTGTTGTTGCTGCTGCGGTAGCGGCTGTGAACTGCTGCTAGTCACCACCGGTTGTGACACAGCTCGGTTTGGAGATATCCCTCGGGGACCATTGGCTGTTGACTGTCCGATGGCTCCCAGATTCCTGCCCATGCCCACTAGTGCGGCGCCTACAAGACCACCCATGCCTCCAGCTGGTATGCTAAACTTTGCCTTTTTGCCATTCTCCGACATCTCGACGGCTTCGGGGGAGGCGGACGGTGCTGGATATCGCGACGCTGTCTGCCCTTCAACACTATCGGCTGCATGTCGTCCTGTCTTTTTACTGAGTGAGTTTGCTTTGATCAATGTTGCGGAAGGATCAGCAGGAGGCGCGGGAGGCCGCCTTTGAGGAAAGAGATGATCGGGTTTCTTATCCTCATATGGCGAGTTTCGAGGCTGGTCAAAATCGACATTCCTGCCTTTGATGCCAAAACTCGCAACGGATTCGGGTATAGTCGGACTCTCTTTCTTATTAGCTTGTTTCCTCTTCGCGAGGTATTCGCGCTGCTTCCTCTCCATTTCTGCCCTGTAGTCGCTCGCCTCCTGCACCAAAGCGTTGTCATCCCCCTTGTCTCCTGTCAGCGTATTTGATCGTGATGTGGGTGGCGATGAGCTAGATCTCTGGCGGCCGTTGAGGCGCGCATATGCCTCTTCATCAATTCCTGGTGGAATAAGACCTGGCGACAGTGAGGTTGGTACGCCACTGCTTAAACCTGGGGTTAACACGCTCTGAGACGAAACGAAAAATTTCAACGTCCCAGCAGAATCAGCCTTGACTCGCTTGATCAGTAAAAGTTTCTGATCATCTAGAGGTTCAGTATGTTCAAACTGGCCCAGCTCGGTAGCATATATAGATGTGCCCTCGATTTCGGACAAGCCAAGGTTTAGGCAGATCATCTGACGGATTTCCACCGCAGTCTCTGCATCTGTGATGTCACACATACGGTAGTTCCAGAAGTCCATCGTAGCCAAGACATATATCCTGGAGTGTATGTCATGTCTCACCCTGTGCTGAGAAGTGATGCTGGATGCATCTAAATGGATATCGCTGGCTTCAGAGGAGCCGTGAGTCCGCAGCGACAGTGGCTTGAGGAAAGCTGCCGGCGAGGTGGGCGAGTCGAGGTCGTCCGGTGAAGGGAAGGCGCCATCAACTTGCTGACGCTTTTTCCTTGTCAGAAAACTGAGAATGCCTTTTGAATCTTTGGCTGACGACGGCGATTCGGCATGTTTGGAGGAGCTGTCTTGACTCCTCGACGTCGACATTAGTTCTGCCAAGCTCATACCCCGGGTTAGCAACGCGGCGGCCTCCGGTGGAAGCCCAGATCCATATATGGCAGCGTTCGATGCCGCCGAGTCGGTGCTGTTCCGGGAACGGTGTCCAAATTTGGAAGAGCTTGGTGACGAGGAGAGAATGGGTGTGGTGGCCGAGTGGTAGAGGGTGGGTTGAGGAGCAGGGCTACCGCTGGGGCTCGCACAATGGGCCGATTGTTCAGCAGTGGGACTCTGTCGACCGAGTTCGAGATTCTTCAGGACCATCCTGTGACTTGCATCCGACCCATTGCTATGCGGCATGGTTGTTGATCTCGTTTGAGAAAACCTCCTCGCGGCCAACGTCGAACTATGCAGCGCACTTGGCGATTCGATGGTATCTGCGGCATCGTTACTCGCACCTGAGGGATTCACTCCTTGGCTGCCAGCGACAGATTCCTTCCGGCTGTGCGCCGGGACCGCCTTGGAAGCATCGACTGGTCGTCCGGTAACGATGCTCCTGATTAATCTCCGCATGCGCTTTCCCTCTTCTCTCTCCCTGGGCTGATCCCACCCTGTTCCGCTGTTGAGGCACTCCTGAGCCAGTCGAGGATACACCTTTTGATGCATCATACCGAAATTTCCACGGCCGCCATGAGCACTACCTAACTCCAAGAACTGCGCACCGTAAAGGTTTAAAAACTTGAATGTTTCTTGCCAGTCTCTGGAGAACTGGTTCTGCGCCAGCCACACCAGCACCTTGTCTAATGGCCACTGCGCTGCGATTTCTGGTGGAATAGTGCTTGTTGCCGTGGTGGTGGTGGTAGTAGCCGCATTAGCCGCGTTTGAGGATGCTTTGGCTTGGTTTGCTCCCATATACATCTGCTGTCTTTCGTCCATCGGTGTTGTGGTGCTGGTCTCTGTGCCACTCTGTGGTGTCCCGACGTGCCATGAACTCTGCGATTCTTCTCGCCCAAACGCCGGAATGCCGACGCCCTCTCCATACGTGTCCCCTGTCGGTATATATGTCGCGCTCATCGCATCACTTCGTGAAGGGGGGGGAGGCATGGGCATTGTTTGTCCCGGATGTATCGCATTGTGGAATTTGGTGGGGTTATATGGTTGATGTTGGCTGGTTGATGGAGGCGGCGGAGGCATGTTATAACCGGGACGGCTATCATAGAGGCGACCAAAGTTCCCGTGCCATGTCGGAGGCTGCATCATACCGCTTCCAGGAGGAGGACCTGGTGGTGGTGGGAGCATGACGCCGGGGGACGCACCAGGCACAGGATATCGAAGCGGCGGCGGCGGTGGCAGTCCCATCATGTTCACCTGGGGCCCAGCCATAGGAGGGGAAATGGTCGGAGGAGGAGGAGGCGGAGGAGGCACTTGATAAGGCCTTGTGGGATCGTTGCCCGAGACATGTCTTTGTCCGCCTTGATACATAGTCAAGAGTGAGAGCGTGGGGAGGAGCCCGCTTGTCGGGAATGGGTGAGAGCGAGCGACTCAAGGCAGCCCGTAGCGTAGGGAAGGGGGCGGGAGATCGAGGCCGTCGAGGGCCGCGACCAGCGGCTGACGAGCGTCGCTGACGGATATATTCGATGGCTGTCGAGTCCGTTATCGTGACAGTGTAGCTTCTTTAAGCTCTAGTATGGAGGGTGTGAGCCCTGTTGCTGTTGTATGTTCCTGTGGGAATGGGCTAGAATAGAAAAAAAAAAGGATTCTGGCTCTACTCCACGGTTGCTATTCTCGCGGTAGCCACATCGAGAGGTGCTGCGTCCTACAGTTGGGTGGAGCGCCGATGATAGATAAACAAAGAGGGTCGCTTCGCAGAGAGGAACGGTTGAAGCTGCGTCTGCCGTATTTGGTGCGAAGGTTTTGGGGAGGGATGGGCCGATGATGGAACATGAAGAAGAGGTCCGCCTGGAAGCTTCATAATGGTGGACGGTGGGCCAGCACAGCTAACAGAGCATGGGGGTAGGAGCCTTTAATTCAACGATTATGGGTTTAGTGGCCGGGCCTAGTGGGTCGGCTTTCATTTCTGGCGCGCCCAGAGACCTCAAGGGCTCCGTATCGCTTTTTGCTAGAGCGCAGCGGTGCACTAAAAGTCCTGGCCGGAAAGAGCCTGGTCTCACTTGAAGGTGGAGGTTAGCGGGCAGAAGGTGCTTCAGTGGAGGTTTTGTGCTGCATGGCGCCGCGGCGCAGGGCCCTCCTCCCCTTGCAGCCCCTGTAGCCCCTGTGCCGTTCACGATTGGTGGGCCAATGAGAGCTGCGGTTTTGGAGCTCTTGCACGAGGCACGGAGTCTAGAAAGCGCTGCGAGCAATACGGTAAGATTGAGGTCTTTGAAGATTCAAGAGTCAAACTTCCTCTTGGCGGATATTTGTGACATGCACATATCTGCCCGGAGGCCCATCGTTTCTCACTTGAACGGACAGGTCAATACATGTATGGTTCGTTATCGCGCGCCCTAGCAATCTGATCCGAAGACGCCACATGTTCCAATTGACTTTCAAGCGTACCGAGTGCTGGCACCCATGGGATTTGGCAGTTTGGCAGGAGGGGGAGTACGAGATACGAGGTACAGATATCGATACCATATGATCGTATGAGCAGGTGCGACCCCTCAACTCCATACTTCAGACAGTGGCCACATATTCTTTGTTCAATATTCTCTGTTCTCATTCCCATCTCGCCAGCCGCTTCAAAGAGGTGGATTTCAGCACATGCCATGCCTAGGGCAAGCGCCAGGTTGCTTGCAGGCAACAGATACCAGCAGGAAACGCCGCAGATCGACAATGAGCAACGCGCGTCACAACACAGGGTATCAAGCACAGTGCTACGAAGTTGCGACGGAGTAAATGCTTTACGAGAGAGGAAGACGTCGCGGCTTGTTATTCCATGTCACATCAAGGACGTAATATTATTATTACAGGGGACCTGACCACCTGCATTTCATGTCGACCATACCAGCTCTGTAGATAGTGCCGCTTGATCGCAGCATACGGAGTGGAAAACCGCTTGAAACGTTTGGTTCTGGGGTGATGTCACAATACTTCCTTTTTCTGATACTTGGGCAGCTAAATAAATGACAGGGATAGTTTCTTTGACAGCGCAGCGCGTTTGCAGCACTCGACTAGCATCAGCACTACTCGTCGGCACAGATCGTTGGTACCCGTACAGCCGTTAGCGAAAGCTTGACGATACGTCTAGATCGACTCTTCGGCCCACCAGGTAGCCATTACAGTCCTTATGCCGAGCTCATACAGATGCGCAATACGAGCATAGACTTATATGACGTGCTCCGTCCGGAGCAGAAGTACCACCCAGATATTCAACACCTCTTTACGTGAACTGTGTGTCCCACGCAAACCAGTCAAAAGCACTTTCAAACGGTCGCTTCTTCCCCCTTGGTTCACTAAGCCCATCATGGCAATCGTGATTGGCGGTAGTGTTGTGCATATCCCATGACCCATCTCCTAGGGCTGACAGATCTAATTCGGAGCCCATTCCCTCAGGCAGCCAACTAATCAAAGTGTCCATGTCAATGCCATCGTCGGCGAATGACGGCATCGCCATTTGCTCCATGCAATAAGACGCTGGCAGACCATCGGTCGGGACGCCGCTGGGGAGCAACCCTGCTAGGGGTGTCATGCTCGTATTCCGCCCTTTGCTTTCCGGTGTTGAAGGGGCATTGCTGATAGCAACATGCCGCTGCGCAAGGCCTAGCAGTACTTCTGCTGTTTGCTCCAACTTGCGGACCAAGGGCCCCAGTGCGCTTACTTGACTTCTCATACTGGTAAAGTATGCTACGGTAGAGGCAAGAAGTCGTAGATCACTCCTGGTTTCTTCCGCCCTGGGACTACGAATGAGTCTTTGAAAAAGAACGAAGAACGGCGTGAATGGATAATACAACGCGTGCCTAAAATTAACCATCAGTCCCCCATTACCTCGGTCACTTATATATATTATACCACTTACCAAATGATTCCATTATACACCTGGCTCCAATTGGACACCATTCTAGGCAGGATTGAGATGGCCTCCCTCGCTGTTGCGATGCGCAAATCTGCATGCTGCGGAGATTTTTCCGTGACAAGCATCAAAAGATGTAGGTACTGGAACTTAAAACTGAGAACGCCGAGCGCCATCTCGTGAAGCTGTTTCGGGGTGGAAGATGACTGTTCGCTCGCCATGGACGCATGCAGAAGCTACAGAACAATCTCCTGCGTTAGCAAGGGACGGCTTCGCACTCCATTGATATAAGCCAAACGAAAATCTTACCTTTTCCGTGTCGCAGTGCCAGCTGTTAAGCTGAGCTATGAGCTCTTTGCACTCGGCATCATTTCCGCCATCGTGCAAAAAGTCAGATATCTTGCTATTCAGTAAGGCTAGGCTATTGGTTTGGAGAAAGACGTTTGCCCCAAAGGTAGATGGAAGCTCAACGCCCTCTTCGGATATAGCCCTGCCACCATGCGGGTTGTGTCTCAGTAGATATGCAATGTCCGGAAGTGGTATGTCCTTGAATAAGGACGCAGGCAAGAAGACCGGTCGCCCAAAGGCCAACGAACAAGACTTGTCCACAGAAAAGAGTGACCAGAAAAGACATAGCCTTCGCTGCTGCTGTTTGAAATTCTGAGCATGTACAGCAGGAAGCAAAGCCTTCACTTGCTGGCACGCATGACCGATAAGCATCCAGGAAAGGTTGGGGGCGGCAAAATCTTCGCCATGCACTGCTGCAATGAGCAGCGCTTGAACATTGAGCTCGTTTGGCTCAAGAAAAAGGCTCGAGTTATTCAAAGCGAGTCTAGTGTTCCATCTCAGGGCGCGAACAAATCGTTCCTCGAACTGGTCTTTGGCGGCTGCGGCTATTGCTACCATGGAGTAATTAACGTATAAGAGCCAAGCCTTTGTTCGTACCCTGTGTGGTTCGAAAATGACTTGCCGGACGATTTCGTCACTAGGTGCAACGAGCAGGGCGGATCCGAGCTCAGCAGTCTTCAGGACATCTTGCCATGAAATCGAGGTTAGCATTGAACAAAGACTGTCTATAAGTAAGGATCCTTACGGCCGACCATGGCATAGCCCGTTTGCTTATCGGGGATGAGATACTGGCAATTTTCAGATGCCTCCGGCACCCTATCGCCAACAATCTCAAAAGACTTGAGGCTGTCGACAAGACCTCGCAGCTCCCGTGTCGCGTTCTCATGCTCCCCGACAAGTTCGGGGTAAGGTGGAAGAGCCTTGAGGTCTTGCGACGTCTGAGACATGGTACTCAAGAGATTGGATGAGCGGGGCGAGTCTTCTTGTTCCTGACGCGCCTCATCTCGAGGAGTTACTTCAAGCTTTTTACAAGGCTCCAAAGCTTCATTGGTACGGGCATCTTCCGACAGTTTCACCAGATGGCTCAGTACAGATGAGATTTGGCCAAGGCTTTCCTCAATCCGATCCAGCCGAGAGTTGATGCTCTCTGGCTCTGGTTGTGGTTTGATATGGTGCAATTTGGCATCTTGCTCTCCGCTTTCCCTATGCCAATGTTACTTGTCAGCTACATCAACAAACGATGGAGAAGCATGCCGTAACGTCAATTGCTCAGGCCGATGATGAACGCCAAATAGGGAGAAATACGAACTTATTACTGGCCGGCGCTGCTATAGGCGGTCCCTGTTTACTATACTCACAGGGACCGGGCCAGGGTTTGCAAGCCGCACACTTGGGGACTTCTTTGGAACACCTATCAAGATCCGAAGTCAGTACCGAATAGGGTGTAGAAGATGACTTCTCGGGGTGTCACTCACTTGATCTTTTTCTGGCGACAGTAGGTACACTACACGTCCCATCAGTTAGATGCCACAGTCGCTATTCTTTCGACTGCATCTTTGGGGGCCCGACGTACCGCATACTTCGCTAGCCCTTCTGTGGCCGCTTCCTTTCTGACGCTTGCCATCTTGCGCACCCGTCATCCAGGCCACCGAAAAGCACGGTCTCGGATGTATCCCGAGTCTGAGCAATTATCAGTTTCGATCGGAACTTTGAGGCTAAATGAAGCCGAAAGGAAGACGCTTGAAAGAAGGAAAGCGGGTGCATGCTTATTAGCTGAGTACGGAGCGGTCCGAGTGTGGGGGCTCCGATTGGCTGATCTCGGGATCGGAGTCCGCAACCGGCGTCGACGGTTCCCCCGATCACACCCAATAAGATTCATGCATACCGGATTCTCAATACGTGACGCAGGAAAATTCGCGTGGAATCGTTCTGAAATGTAATGGTGAAATCATGATGGTAAGTTGGATAGTGAAGATGGTGCACCCCTTATGTTTGAAAAAAATAAACTAATTAAGGGGCACCGGCACCTTGGTCGACTCATAATCCTGATCCGGACATAAGAAAGGCTTACTTTTTTTTTTAATTTTATATGATTAGAGACATTCATTGGAACCACTGGTAAAACCAAAGCCTCGTTATGTCTATTCATTAATTCCTCGTTGATAACATCTCTTATTGCGAGACTTTCAACCTTGGGAATTGAAAAGAGACGCCGAATATTGACGTGAGCCTATGGCAGGGGGCATCGCTATGGAGGAGCCAAAGACACTCCCACTGCAGGATGGGCAACAGTCTGCGGCCCAAGACGGAGTTAAGCAGCCGAATGCTTCTCTTCAAGTAAGCGTACAAGTAAAACAGAGCAATAGTCTCATGCTAATCGAGTTCCAAAAAGCTCTACCGCCTAGCATCGCCGACTGACCGTCTACTTTACTTCATCGCGCTCCTTTGCTCAGTAGGCTCAGGCACTATAATGCCCCTTATGACACTCATTTTCGGAAACTTTGTCACTGTTTTTACTGCATTCAGCCTGGGGAGCGTTTCCCACCACGAGTTTCTTTCGGAAATTTCACATTACACGTCAGTTCTTCCGCGAGTTATCCAGCTATTTAACGTAATCTGACTTGGTTCTTCCTTCTGAAAAACAGGCTATACTTCATCTACCTCTTCATTGCGAAACTCGGACTAAGCTACATCTCCATGGTCCTTTTTATCACGGTCTCCACCAATGTTACATCCGCTTTGCAGCAGCATTATCTGCATGCGGTTCTCGGTCAGAGAATTGCATTCCACGAGACGAAACTACGGTCAGGCGTAATAAACGAAGCGTTATCGAATCACTCCAATGCCATTCGCTCGGGGTTATCAGACAAATTTGGCATGACAATCCAGCATGCTTCCACCATTGTTACGGGATTCGTCGTTGCCATGACGTCTGTGTGGAATCTTGCCCTTGCGGTTGCATCCATCGTTCCCGCCGCGGTGATAGTCATTGGTGTGATTAGTGTGTTTGACGAAAAGTTGGAGGCACAAATTCAATCCCAGAAAGAAGAAGCGAGTACCCTCGCTGAAGAAGTTTTCAGCTCAGTTCGAACGGTACGGTCTCTAGGTAAAGGAGCATCCGACAAGCTGTTTGCCAGATACGAGAATGTGCTGAAGAAAGCGTCCCAGATTGGCTGGAGGCGTGCTCCTATTTACGGGATTCAAATCGGCACCTACATGTTGCTTCTGTATTGCGCTTATGCATTGGCTTTCTGGTACGGCGTGCATTTGTATGCTTCAGGAAAAGTTGAGAAATCAGGAAAGGTCATTACAACTCTCTTTTCCATCATGATCGGGATGAATTCTTTCTCTCAACTAGCAGCCTACCTTGGACCCTTTACGAGCATTTTCACTTCGGTGAAGGAACTGTTCAAGATTATCAACGCCCCTGTGCAAGGCAAGAATGCAAGTCCAAGCGATGTTAATACCGAAATGGCGGCAGATATAGGCGATGTCAAATTACTATTTCAACAAGACATTGTTCTGAACAACGTCACATTTCGCTACCCTACCAGGCCGACTGTCAAGGTTCTTGACTCGCTATCTTTGACAATCTCTGGCGGAAAGCAGACTGCGTTTGTTGGACAAAGCGGATGTGGCAAGTCAACAATAATTGGTCTCTTGCTTAGGTGGTACGACGTGGAAGCTGGATCAATCACTGTAGGCGGTGTTGATTTGACGGATATTCCTTTGCAAACCATTCGATCAAACATTGGATTTGTCTCCCAGGTGGGTCCTCAAGATACAACACAAGATCAGTTGCGGCGGGGAAGATGCAGTACTTACACAGATATACTAGGAACCTCAACTCTTTAGTGGAACAGTCTTGGAGAACGTCGCAAACGGTCTCCTAGGAAGCTCAATGGCGGCACTCCCGGAACAGGACAAAAAAGAGAGAGTCATTCAGGCTTGCAAAATAGCGCATGCCCACGACTTTATCATTCAACTTTCCGATGTGCGTATTCACCCGTATACATCCGAATCCAATCATCACTAACTAAATATGAGGGATACGAAACGCATGTTGGCGACAGAGGCACTCAATTATCAGGAGGTCAGAAGCAGCGCATTGCCATCGCTCGCGCTATTGTCAAAGACCCACCAGTATTGATATTCGACGAAGCAACAAGCGCTCTTGATACCGGATCCGAAGCAATGATACAGAGAGCAATCGAATCTGCGAGTCGAAATCGAACTATTATATCTATAGCACACAGGTTGCGGACTATACAAAAATCTGACCTGATATACGTCCTGGGGAAGCAGAAGATCATTGAACAAGGAAATCACGAATCCCTTTTAGCATTGTCGGATGGTCTGTACCAACGCTTGTGGAATGCTCAGTCTCTGGAGTCTGGACCAGATACCAATGAAAACTACGAGGGTAGAGATTCCGAAATCGTGAAAAGACAATCCACAGCCGGTTCTGTTGCTCTCAAGGGAGACAACGCGGATGTACCTACGGGAATGAGCCCGGAAAGGAAGGGGACGTTTGCGACTCTATTCATCATTCTTCTCCAGTATAGGAGCTATTGGTTTGCTTACTTTGGACTCGCTGTCGGTTCAGTGGTTGCAGGTAAACGATTCATCTTCTGCAGCATATTCGGAAAACGCTAACTTTGCCTGCAGGCGCCTTGTATCCTGTGCAGGCAGTTTTATACGCAAAAGTCGTCGACGCCTTCCAGCTCACCGGCAAATCTTTAACATCTGCCGGCAACTTTTGGGCCCTCATGTGGTTCGTATTGGCCTTAGTCGTAGCTACCGGTTTTTTGAGTCTTTCAGGACTTGGTTCCGGACTCGGAGAGGTAAGCAATAGCTGGTTTGAAGATTCAGGAGACCAAGGGATCTAATCACGTAGTAGATGATCTCTGACAACTATCGCGTCTCCTACTTCAAGGCATTCGTCCACCAGCCGATTGCGTTCTTCGATGAGCGCACGAATTCTCCGGGTAGCCTGATTAGTCGCCTCTCGACGGATCCAGAAGCCATCAAGGAGTTCTCTGGCGGCAACATCAGCGTAATTGTTACAGTCACAGTCTCTCTCCTCGGCACAATTGCTCTCGCGTTGGCGATTGGCTGGAAATTTGCTCTTGTCGTCCTTGCTGGTGGTCTCCCGTTCATCTTCGCTGCGAGTTACGTCCGCGAAAAGATGGAACACACGTTTGAAGACAACGCCGCTCGTGTGTTTAGCGAATGCGTTGGTTACGCCAGCGAATGCATCCAGGCAATAAGGACAGTGGTCTCTCTGAACATGGAAGGATACGTAGAAGGTCGTTTCGGCGGGCTGCTGACAGAGCATTCAGTAAGAGCGAGGAAGTATGCCTTGAGAGCAATGATATGGTTCGCTTTGAGCGAGTCTATTGAACTGTTGGCTATGGCTCTTGCATTTTGGTATGTCAACCGCTTGCTCCAGTCTTTGACAAAGATTTCCCAGCTTACCCTAACCCTTGCTGTCTAGGTATGGCGGCACTCTCCTGGTGAATGGCGGTTATACCACTGAACAATTCTTCATTGTATTTATTGCCATCGTGTTCGGATCTCAGTCGGCGGGGGCATACTTTGCTCATAGTTCAGGTATGTCATTTTCGTTTGTGTATGATCAGTCAGCCGTGATGTTTCTGACCAGCGCAGATATTTCCAAAGGTGTTTCGGCGTTCAACGCGATCAGACACATAGAGCGCTCCGCCAATGGAAGCTCTCATGCAGCTTCTGGAAGTCCTCTGGATATTCAAAGCAAGCTTGTAGATGGTACTCCTATTTTTGAGCTTCGCAATGTCGATTTCGCGTATCCAGCCCGCCCAGACAAGCGAGTACTCAAGAATTTCAGCATTTCCGTATGAGTTCTCCCCCGGGGGGGTGATACAGGGGGTTAGTCTTGCTAACATTGGGGATCTAGATGCAATCAGGCCAGTTTATTGCCATTGTTGGAGAGTCTGGCTCGGGAAAATCCACAATCACCGGCATATTGGAGCGGTATATCACCATGTTATTCTCATGATGGAAGCAAGTTTGCTAATTTCAATAGCTTCTACCGCGTGGAACAAGGCGATGTCCGGGTATTAGGGTTGGCGATAGACGTCATTCCAGAAGACAACATCCACGAGACGTTTTCTATGGTCGCTCAGTAGGTCTTTGACCCCGCCACTTCGTCACAACGCGCCCTCAGTCTTGAGATGCTAACGGTCCGACAGAGAGCCGGTGCTTTACCAGGGCTCCGTCAAGGACAATCTCCTCCTAGGGACCAGTAGAGATGTATCACAAGAAGAGCTTGATGAAGTGGTTGCAGCATGCCAGCTCACGGATCTAATCCAGTCACTGCCAGAGGGATATTCAACCATGGTGGGAAGCCGAGGTGCCGCTCTCTCTGGCGGACAGAGACAGCGCATGGCCATCGCCCGGGCATTGATTCGAAACTGTCCCGTTCTGCTGCTGGATGAAGCCACCAGCGCACTGGACAGCATGAGTGAAAAGGCCATACAAGAGGCTTTGCTAGCGCGGAGGCGGTCTAGCGGTGGCATGTTGGTTATTGCCCATCGGCTGTCCACGGTCAAGGACGCAGACGTCATATACGTGATGCACCAAGGCCAAGTCGTTGAATCGGGAAGCCACTCAGAGCTCATTTCGCTGCAGGGAAAATACTTTGGCATGGTGAGTCTGCCAACCGTACCCACTGGTACTGATATATACTAACGGCAGATGAACAGTGGCGATCAATGGAACGGGGTGATATGGAAGTACAAGCTTTGAGCTGAATGCCATTCAGCTCGAATTCACCAATCAATTACAGTCAGATTCCTTGTTTTAGGTGTACTAAAGCATGCTTGCCGGGAAGTGAGTTGAACACCTTCCATTTTCCTTATTACTCCTCATCCCCTCACGCTTCTCTGCCACTCCTTATTCTTCGAGTTCGTTTAAAGACACCATGTTTAATTAGACTTCAGTCAAAGTCATAGACCATTAATAATAAAACATCCATCACGGCGGTCGCAAACGCCGTGCCGACGAGACTTTATATCAAAATGCTAGCCGCGCGCGTATAAATGGGTCTCGGTATTCTTTCAGATGCCGAAGTCAAGGCCCCGCTCCGCATTTGCGGAGACGTCTAAACTGAGAAGATTGCCTCATTTGGCAATCGTTACTGTTTGATATAGTCCGAGATTCGAATTGGCACGACAAGTTGATGATGATTCAAGAATTATGTAGCAAGCCGACGGTGAAAGGTAAGGGGGCGAGAACAGACGGGGCCGGCACCCACCGATTCTTGTACCCCTTTAGTAAGGGAGAGAGGCTAGTCTCGGTGTTTTCTGTCCAGCCCATGGCAAGCCCCATGTTGAAGTTATAAAAGCCAGTGGCATATCCCATTTGCCCTTTCTTCTAGAACACACAATAAACACTGCTCGGCTTACAACTCTGTGACGAATTGACCAAAGGCATCTGCAGCCCCTTCATACCAAAATGTCGCGCTCTCTCCTCGTCACCGGCGCCACGGGCAGGCAAGGCGGTGCCGTCATTCGATCTCTCCTGTCGAGGAACGCAGACTTTAAGATCTTGGCCGTCACCCGCGACAGGACGTCTCCCTCTGCTCAGAAACTGGCAGGCCTGTCTCCCAAGGTTACGCTGCTGCAGGGCGATCTCAATGACACGGAGGCGATATTCGAGAGTGCGAAGAACTTGAGCTCTTCATCTCCGTGGGGCGTCTTTAGTGTCCAGGTATGTATTTCTATATTGATCTGCAGATTCAAGATCATTCCCAGAAGGAGCATCAAACTTACATGGTCGTAGGCCCCCAAGTTTGGTAGGAACGGCTCCATCGTCGAAGAAGCGCAGGGCAAATCTCTCGTCGACTCGGCCATCAAAGCAGGCGTCAAACACTTTGTGTACTCGTCCGTCGACCGCCACGGCAGCAGGTCCATCGACAACCCGACCAACATCCCTCACTTCCTCAGCAAGCACAACATCGAGCACCACCTCATCGACGCCACCAAGGCAGAGGGCTCAATGTCGTGGACGATCCTGCGGCCCGTCGCCTTCATGGAGAACCTCGACGGTGGCTTTCTCGGCAAGATGTTTGCCACCGTCTGGAAGCTGAAGCTGACGTCGCCGCAGAAGCCGCTGCAGCTCATCGCCACGGACGACATCGGCCTCGTTGCGGCAGACGCGTTTCTTCATCCGGAGGAGTATCGCGGCAAGGCCATCTCGCTGGCGGGAGATGAAATCACATATGAGCAGCTTTCTAGAACATTTCGAGAAAAGACGGGAGCCGATGTGCCGACCACGTGGTCCCTCTTGGGAAGATTCGCCCTGGCCACGTCCAAGGAGATGAGCACCATGTTCGCCTTCTTTTCCAAGGAGGGATACGGCGCGGACATTCAGGCACTGAGGAGGCAGTACCCCGGACTGAAGGACTTTAAAACATGGTTGGAGACGAGCCCGTACGTGAAGAAGTGAAGTAGTATATAGCCAGGTTGGAGAGCCAAGGGGATCAATACACACAGCAGCCTCTCTGATGAGAGACGATAATATGCCTTGACACACACACACACACACATGATTGGTTCACTTAGTCTCCGCTTTATTTCCATTGTTTGTTTCCAACGAACCTGGGGGATTGATACTATGATAGTAGTAAGACCGCAGGGGTGATCCGCCATGGGGTGCCACCCCGGGAAGCGCACCCGAACCCTCCACACGGATCGCGGCCGGGGTGGGGGATTGATGGAGATGACTTGAAGAGTGATATGGTGTTGGGGTCTTTACATGTCATGTTATGCGGGCCAAGTATAGCTTCAATAACAGGTACGAGTATATATATACCGAACTTGGTCCTCTCTCAAACGATTTTCACTATAGTACTAGGTAATTCATAAGCATACTTCGTTCAGACCCCATCATGAAAGGCTTCATCACACTTTTCGCTCTCACAGCCTGCCATCTCATCACAGCTCGTCCAAACTCACAAACACACCAAGAACGCGACATATTCACCGCTGAGGACGGGGGCTGCGCACATCGGTTCCAAGGCCTGTATGATCCAATTCATAGTCGAAAGCAAGAGCTAGTCGATAAGTTGAGGCACCTCCGCGATGTGACAGGTAAAGTCGATTCCATTTATCGTGGATACAAGTGTATCGCACATATCGACTGATGACAGCTGACCTCGTAGACAGAAGACAACGCACCATCATGTGTCCTTGCTCCTCAAGCGCCCCAAGGATCTCACTGTAAAGACCCAATCCCTCTCTTCCTCACCCCCCCATAAGACACCTGCTTACCACATGAAAACCTAAGACTCATCCAACAACCCCATCCGACAAGACATCACCGAAGACCAACAGGGCATCATGCTGGCCTTTGGCGTCCAATTCCTCGACGCTGAAACCTGCGAGCCCGTCACCAACGCATTCGTCGACATCTGGCGTAAGTCCAATCTCCACTCCAAGCAAGTCACGAAAATGCCCAACAATAACATCATCATTCTTGCTAGACGCCAACGCAACCGGCTCATACAGCCACCTCGCTTCGACGTCGCCCTTCCTCCGGGGCCGCCAAAAGACAGACTCGTACGGCATCGCGCAGTTCATCACCATCTTCCCCGGCCACGCCCCCAACCGCACCCCTCACATCCACCTCCTCGTCCACTCCTCCGTCGCCGCCGCTGTTGTCAAGACGCACGCCGCCCAGGTCTACTTCCACCAGCCCATGATCCACCGCATCCAGCGCCGCGTGCCCTACACCCACAACCAGCACCCCTTGACGCCCAACCGGGACGACGCGCTCCTGCGGCGGGACCTGGCCCAGGGAGGCTACCCCTTCATGGATGTCATGGAGATGGACATTGACGTCGACTCGGGCGTCTTGGGGTGGATCAGCTTCGCGATAAACACCACGACGACGAATTCCGTAGCCGTGGCACATCAGCCCGGCACGATGGGCGACGCTGGAAGCTCGGCTCTAGCAGATAGTAGCAGCAGCGGCGGCGGCGGCGGCGGCGGAGAGCTTCGATGAGGCAGATGATCGCCCTGTTATTATCAGCATCCACAATTCATGCAAAAAGAGACAGTCGCCAATGCTGGGAGAGGGACTCAAAGAATCCATGCGTCTTAAGCGTTATCTTGAGCCCGAAATTCCATTTGCCCGTCACTCGCGGCCCAGGGCCAAGCAGCGTCCATGCATCGAATTAGAGTCCCCACGCGAAGCAGCTAAGAGAGGGAAGAAAAAAGAAAACTGAGAGAAGCTAATGCGGGAAGCTGGGGTCACATGGCCTCTGGATCAAGACGACACGCATCGCACCACAGACGGGATGATGATCAACGACTATTAGGCAGTACTGGTAGTATGTACAGTTGTATTTCTCTGCTATTGATGCATGGATTCATACTCCTTAGGGTATTTTGTTACCGTCTCCTGTCCAGAAAGGAAAAGCCAACCTTTTCTATAGCACAAAAAAGAAAAAGGGAAAAAAACGAGTCCAAACAAATGATTGTGCGAGTGAAACGATATCATGAGAATGCTTCCGGATCCCGATGCTCCTGCTAAGATTGCAACAACTACTCACGCCAGTGCAATGCAATGCATTCAATAAAAGCATCAAATTTCCAACGGCCGGAGAATCCATCCAGCGTATTTCTTATCCCCCGTCATGCTAGTAGTATATTCCCGTCGACAAGTGCCTTCCCTTTCCAAATTACAAACGCCTCACATACGGTTGAGAAGAAAATGAAGGATAACAAAAGAAGAAGGAGAAGAAAGGGCGTGCTCTGCTATGTGGAATCTCATAGGCCATTCCTGGCGGTCGAATCAATTGATGAGCAGGGTCCCTTTATGCGGCGTTCGGCTTCGGCCGCTCTGGTCCAGGATGTGTGTCTCAAAAGTTGAGATCCCCTTGAACCTGGAACGTGTGTAATTATGGGGCGGCCAGAATAGCGGTGGAGCGGTGAGGGCGAACAATGAAAGGCCTCAAAACCGCCATGCGGCTTTTTATCGACGTCATTCAAGCGAAATATATCGAGCATCGGCTAATGTATAGCTGCGCGTCTTCCGTGATGGTAAGATCCTCGGTCGCTCTTCGTCCCATCTCAAGAAAATCGGTTTCCACACCATTGGTCGGCATTCGCGCATACACCCCACACATCGATTCCCCGCTGTCGCGCAAGCCAGAAGTTCATCCGTAGGTGCAAAGTCTTCGCCAAAAAGGCAAAAATGGTCTCCCGTCAAGACGCACTGGCTGTCGGTCCCATGGGCTTACGAGCGTACACAACGTAGCTGTCGAGTCGTTAGCAAGTCTCTTCTTCTTGGGCATAAAACAGCCCTACACCCCAGAGGCCGTATCAACAGCATGTGGACTCACAAGGGCCAGTAGGCATGGACGCCCAGATCCCGCAGCTCCTTTCGTAGCATGGCAGAAATGACCATAATCTCCTCTTCCGACCAGCCCAGGCTCTTCTGAAATAACCGCATAGTCATGCCTTCCAGGTGATTCATCAGGTTGTGCTGTTCCCAGGCACCAACGAGTTTTAAGCGCTTATCCTTGGCCCACGGCGTGCAGGGCATCTTGTACACCTCTTCCGTGACGCATTCGAATCCTCGCTCTTCAAACCACTGCTTGAACCGAGTCGGGTCATCCACTGGAGTGCCGTATCGTTCGCATGCCGTCTTCGAAAGATTTGACCAGTTTCGGAATGTGCTGTCGTCGGACAAGGTGCCGTCATCGCACTGTAGCAGTCCGGTGTGGCACTGGAACTCGATCCATCCACCTGGTTTCAAATGCCTATCTTGAGGTCAACGGCTGTCGACTTTGCAGTATTTGCAGTATTTGGAGTATTTGGAGTAGGGGGAGGATGAGATGAGATGAGACGGCGGGAAAAGAAAAGGGAAATCCCACGCACTTGTACGCTTGGTCGATTAGCCTAGGAAAATTCCGAATAGATAGAATCAAATCACGGGAGAAGATGAAGTCGGCGGAATCCGGCTTCCACGTCCAGGGCTGCTCGATGTCGTCCAGCTCGAATTGACAGTTGGGGGGCACCCTTCGCAGACTCGTCAGCATCTTTCATCCTGTCCCATTGCGCCGAAAGTTGATAATGCGTACCATTGCGGCTGTGTGGGGGCTATGTCGACGCCGAGAACCTATATCAACAGCGCTGTCAGCATCTGGCGGGTTGACGTCGACGGCCGTATGGTCATGGAAAAGGGCGATTGAATTACCTGTGCTCCCGGATAATCATCTGCTACCTCAACGCACCATATGCCTTGATTTATAAACTACTGTCAGCAAGCGGTGAGATTGAGTGTGATGGGTTGGTGGTTCAGATTACCTGTGCCGCATCCTAGATCCAGAATTCTCTGTGGGTTGTCGCCGATTGGCGCCAGAAAACGTCGCTGTTTCAGAAGTGCATAATACTTGGTGTGACACAGATCCATGCGGTCCAGTTCTTGGTCGTCCATGGGGAGTCCATACTCTTTTGAGGAAAAAGCAGGGTCAGCACCAGAACATTGGAAGTCAGTAAGCGACGGTCGGAGTCAGAACGCAAGGTACCTTCTTTTCCATACGCAGCGTAGACGCGTTGCCCTTCACCTATGACACCATGAAGGATAGATGATGTGACGGAAGTCAATGAAGACTGGAAGCTCCCAATGTCGTTGCCCTGGTCAAGTTAGAAAAAGGAAAGCTCAGATTGAGGATGATTGAAGCAACATTCAGACAATGTTTCTTTGGGACAAGTCACTCACCTCATCGAGGTCATCTGGCGGTGACACCGCAGACTATGCACAGCAGCCAGCGTTAGTAAATGGACAGCGATGCGATGGAATACGTAGCCAATGTCGTACACACCTCATCAGGGGGAATCATCCCGGACGGCTCTGTCATGACAGCTAACGAGGGCCGCCTCTCATCCATGCTCTGCTCCAAGCTCTGCTCCAATCCAAGAGGCGATCCTCCGGCGGACTGGTTTCTCGCCCAGCAGCCGGAGCGTGGAGATGCCTTGCGCGCGTCAAACTTCTTCGGGCGAAAGACACCTGTCTTCTCTCATAGAAGAACAACTCAGTCGATTTTCCGTGTGCAGCCGGCGGGTAAGTAAGAGACGCTTTGGCGAACTTCGGCGAACTTCGGCGGATGTAGTGACAGAGGGTGAGAGGGAGAAAAAGAGTGAAAGAGAGCCGATGATCGGGTACAGGTGCGATCCAGTTGGACACGCTGCAGCTGGCGAGGCGACGGGAACTGGGCGTGCAATAACTTGCAATTCGCAAATTCGATGGAATTTTTTGCGACGGTGCGGCGGCTTTTTTTTTTTTTTGTCGTTGTTGACGATGTGGGTGTACTTCGTACCTTCCGTAAAAGCTGGGGAGGAAAAAGTGGCGGTCCGGCGGTGCTTCGTGAAGGAAAAAGGTAAAGTTTGGCTCAGCAAAAGGCGACGAAGGGAACACGGAGAGAGAGAGAGAGAGCGAGGCTAGCCTTTCTGGCTTGAAGGGAAAAGGAAGAAGCTTCGAAAAACTGACACCCTGAAACGGAGCGGACCGGCCTTCCAGGAAAGGGTATTGACTTGAGTGAACGACGGCCCAGCCTCTCCTCATCAACGGGAACCCATTTGCCTGTACGGAACACAGGTACATACGCGAAAGGGCAAGCTTGGGGGGGGAGGGGACTAGGGACTGGTAAGGTACCTAAGGCTCGGGGGAAGAGGACGGAAGCTATTACTGAGCACAGGCAAGGCGAGAGGAATCATCGACTGGGGGCCGACGGCGGGAGGAGGGGGGGGGATGAGAGGGCAAGTGAGATGCTCTTGTCGCCGACGCAGAATCACCCCCGGCTGTGCCCACTTTGTCCAGGGCCCCAGAGCGGTCGTGGCGGACGTCAGGATGGTCGAGTCATGTGTTAGCCGCCTTTTGCGCCCAGGAACCGACGAGCCAACGAGCCGTGAAGGGCGGATGGAACGGAAGAGAAAGCGAGAGAGGAACGGGAAGAGAGATGGGAGGCCCGGAATATGGACGGTTTGGAGGCGAGGCAACATCATCTCGGAAGGGCTGCTACGATGCCCAAGGCCCGGCCCAGGTACGAAGATACGAACCCAAGGTCAGGCAGGCATCAACCCCGGAGTTTAGTACGGCACTACCGCTATACCAAGTGCTGCTATTACCTGGCCTTGTCTACCCATTCGATCCGACCTGCACGCCGTGTGATGAGCGTGCTCCGTCGTCGTACTTGGGCCCGCACATGGCGGTGGTAATGCTGCCGGGCCTTGCCATGATCACAGCGACGCCGTCTCTCGGAGCACATGTACATAGACGAGCGAGAATCAAGCATCGAGCGAATGGATCCCTCCCGGGCCTGCATACCCAGCTTGCCTGGATCGAGAGTGTATGCATCCTACTGCTACTATTGCTACTACTGCTACTACTACCACTACTACTGAGTGCAGAACCGGGGGGGAAGTTCCAGGCGTCGACGGCGCATGATGCATCACAACTGTTTGAGCTCGCCCAGAAATTGGGGGGAGAGAGAGAGAGATGCAACCCCTCTCCTGTCATCGCGATGGACTTGAAATCCGCCTCCGCAAGAAAGAGGCAACCTTGTCGGGGATAAACAGCGCTCGGGGGTGTTCGCAGTCTCCATGAAAGGAGAGAGAAGCCCAGAAACGACGCCTTGGACCAAGGTGGCCCAGGCTTCGGCTGTCGAAGTTTGATGCACCTAATCATACTACACAAATGCCTAGAAAGGCAAGGGATGCGCTGCTAGGAGCGGCGTGGCTAGGAACTTGTCGACGAGACCGTTGCGTGAGCCAACAAGTGCTGGACACCACCTCATGCCACACGCGCACTAGTCGAGCGAGAGCCCATTCTTCAGAAAAACTATAAGCCGTCTGCTTGCTTGCTGCTATTCCGGACCTGGGAGAACGTTGCTTGCATGTCCAGTGGGAGGAGGCGCACAACGCACCAGACCTCAATGTGCTTGGACGCAGCTTGTAGGGCTAAGCAGAGCGTGACTGGCTGGTTAAAAAGGCGGGCGCCCCAGGAACCCAACAGAGGGCCGCTAGCAGAGCGCTGCAGAGCGTTGCAGCACGCGGCCCTCCAGAACGTCTTTAGGGCCCCTTTGGCAGCGCCTATCAGCGACGGACAGGGCGAGGGGCCGCCATTTTCAACTGCCTCAACCGCTAGCAGCGGCCAGGCCCACCCGGGAGGCTAAACGGCTAGTGCACTGTGGAGCAATTTTCCTCTTTTTTTTTTTTTATTAACTTCAAGGTTGCTATACCTGCCATCAGGTACCTTTAGTGCTGTTATAGCCCGGTGCAGCTGCTATTGGAATTACCAACTTATTACATGTACTCTTTCATCGGCAGCACAAACCACGAATCCGAGGTCCCGCGAGCGGCTCGATTGGGCTTCATTTTTTGACACTGCATCCATGACGGTCCTCCAAACATGACATGTAAATTCGTGGCGGCTCTAGATCGACTTTAGCACTGCGACGCCCGTACTCGCTACTTCGTGCGTCGTGCTTCGTGCTTCGGACACGCATCAAACCTACCTTACCTTTACCTTACCTTACGCGTCTCGGCACCGATTCCCCAACCGTCCGGGGAAGCTGCCGCTTGCATATGGCGACGCCACTCGCGCACCCCGGCCTTTTTTCACTTTCGCCTTGCCTCGCCTGGTAGGTTTTATTCGACGACATGGCAGCCTGTCTAGCCCAACGGAGCTTTTGCGGGAGCAACGCTCGCTCCTGGCAGCAGATCATCGCCCGCCTGCTGCTGCTGCTGCTGCTGCTGCTGCTGCTGCTACTACTACTACTACTAGACTCCGTGTATCCGTACGGATGCCCGCTCAAAGCCTCCCTTGCTTCTTCCTCTCGCTAGTGCTCTCGTCGTACGACTCAAAGACCCGGGACATTTTGATTGATTGAGGAGAAAGCAGCATCTCGTCCGATGCGAGGCTTTCGGACGGGCCGCGTTTCTAAATGCACGATCGCGCCCCTCCCCCCTCCTTCTCTCCACACGGCTTCGACGGCCACGCCTCATCCAGCGATAGACAGCGGTGTGACCTTAGTTTTACCCAAGAGGCATGAGTGCATACATGTGTCAGCCCGGGAAAGGGCCCTCTCGAGCCTGGTCATCCCTCGCTCACGCCCTGACGTTCGCGGCCCGGCCTCGCGCTTTCATTCTCGTCCCTTGCGGCGGACATCAAGCAGATTGTGGGCATCTTCCCGCATCGCGCATTGATGGAACGTGCTTGACCTCGCGAGAAGCCGCGCCGCCATTGGAGAGATTACGCAAGCACCCGGCATATGTAGTACTCGTATGCCGTGTCGTCGGCCTCGTCCATGTGAAAAGGACCGGCCGGGGGTGGTTGGTCGTCCTCGGGCTCGCTCTGCTCTGCTCTGCTCTCGCCGCCTACACTCGTGCTTGCCGTGGTAGTACAGCTTTGGATTCCAGTCCTGCCAACGCAGGAGCAGGTGGTAGTGGTTGTTGATAGTGGTGGTGGTGGTGGTGGTAGGAGCTGCACTACCGAAACCCTTGCCTACTTGAGTGAATCCATACTACTACCAATCTCGAGGAATGCTCCGGCACTACCCACGTTACCCGTCCTTCTTGTCCAACAATCAGCCTTCTAATCTTCCGTGCCTATTTATACCCGGATGCAGGGAACATCAAAGACCGCGGCTTATACCTCGGCAGTCCAACTGACCCTGCCCGTCATCATCTCGTTTGCCTATCAAGGAAAAGAAAGGAAAGGAAAAAGGGAAAGAAGAATAAGGGCATGTCCGCGGCGGCCGCAAACCACAAAACCTCTGGGATGCTCGACTCTTGGCCGCCAATGATGTCCGCTGCCAGTTGTCTGGTCCCGTCGATGGCGCGACTGTCTCCCACGTGGCCCTTTAAATTGCCGAGACCAGACTTTTTGCTACAGGGCATTCTGTCACACAGCAAGCAAGCAGTGTTTTGTGATACTCTAATCATGGCAGCCGTGGTGGTGATAGGTACCTACCTTGTCCCCCCTGGTGGTTCTCTGCATACCTTACCTACACTATTGCATGAGGCGCCAACGCAACTTTGAGTGCCGCGCGGCCAAGGCCCTTTTCTCGAGGTGTTGCTGAGAAATTGGAAATCGTATCCTGCCGCCTCGACTCGCTGGGGTTGCATCTTTCATGCGCTTCGCGCCCGTCTAGCTGTCAAGCAAGAAGGAGGAGAGAAAGACAGAGAAGGGTGCAAAATAAGAAGAAAAAGTTCTCAGGGCCTTCCCTGCGTGCTTCGAACAAGGTGGGCAGCAAGAGAGGCTAAGCCAGGACGCGGCCTACTTGTACGATAAGGTCGTAGACCAGGCGCAACATTCACTCCATTCGGCGCCCCGGCTCAACCCGTCTCATGCAATGCTACCTCGTCCTCCGTACCAAGTATGGACAATGCCCATTGCAATGGTTTACACCCCCCCCCCCCCACCCCCCATGGACGATTCCGAGTGCTTGCCCAGGGTTTGCAAATGCAAGATCCAAACAAGGTGTCCCAGAAAAGAAAGAAAATAGGCTTCTACAGCCTTTCGCGTAAGGTACCTAGTATCTGCGCGTCTGTTATATCACAAAAGCACATGAAGCCAAGCCATCGTTTCTAATTTGCTGCTTTCCGTACAATGTAGCAGCAAGCCAGGCAGGCAGGCTTCTTCTTGCGCATTTCGCTATTCGAAACTCCCTCAAACGCATAGTCGTTTTTTTTTTTTGCGTCCTAGATGCTGTATCTATGAGGAGCGAATGCTACATGCAACGGCCAGCCTTCGAATCCACTCACGATACCACATGTAAGTAATTTCCTAAAAGTCTAAAAGCCATTGGGATATGATGCACCGTTTTACAATACAAGAGACAGTTTTAGCCCTCGGAGCCTCAAAACATGGCAGCAAACCCCCTGTATTACCCGTAGTAGATGCCTATTCCCCGTACTCTTGTAATTCACTAGCATCATCGATGTCAAAAATAATCACAGATCCACCGCGCAAACCGATTTAAAAGGCCGGCGAATTTCAGTAGGGAGTGAAGGATCGCTAAAGCTGCGATTAAGCTCGAGTGACATTTTATTTCCCCCGGTCCGCCCTCCGTATGTGACATCTTTTTTTTTTTTTTTTTGGCGAGGGGATCGGCCCCGAGGACCCTGTCATTGTAATTACTATTTCCAATGATGCCATACATACAGATGGGATAGGGAATATTAAAGCCTCTCCTGGGTAGACTCTGTGGCATGGAAAGATTTTCTTTGTGCTTGCTGTTGTCTGTTACCCGGTATGCCTGAGGTTGGCCGAAAGGATTCCTCGCTAGTGATGCATGAAATTTCTCTTTTGGTCATTCATTGCAGACTGTTGTACATGGTATACTATTCGTACACTCTTTTTTTTTGTCTTTTTTTCCAATTCCACCACCCTCATCCGTATGCCTAACCAAAGCAAGCAAGCTTTACAGTCCATTCAATTCACATCTTCCCCGTCAGCCAATCCCTCTCCTTGTTCCTGCCCGCATTGCCATAGCCCGTCACCGGCAGATCGCGCTTCTTCAACTCCTCCTCAATCACCTTCCAGCGGCCCACCGCCATCTCCTTGTCGATCGGGCCAATCTTGCGCTCGTGCACGGTGACGTTGGCCAGATCCTGGAAGGCGCTACGCTTCTCGAGCAGCTGTGCCAGCTTCGGCGGCTTGGGGTCGCGGGCCGCCAGCGTGAGGAGGTGCTTGGTCGTGTTGGCGGCGGCGAGCTTGGCGTCGGGGATGAGAACCCCGGTGAGCTGGTAAAGACGCTTGCGAATCTGGAAAAAAAAAATGAACCCCAAGAGTTAGCAATCATTAGTCTCCCTCTGCGATTTGAAAAACAAAGGCAGCTGCTCCGCCTAGGTAGGATCATCATATATCATGTGAGTGGGAAAGAAATCTCTTCCGCCAAATCCCCCAATGTAATGTGAACAACAACATACCGCAAATCGTAAAGGGTTATCCAACGCAATGTTCTTCCACGACGGATCCCATGACTTGATCATCTCCTTGGCCTCCTCAACAGAAATCCCTGCCGCAGGCTCGGCCTCTTCTGATTCGCTCGTCAACGCCTCGACAACCGAAGACGCATCGCCCGTGACGGCAGCCTTGCCGCCCTCTTGCACCTTGACCTGCAGTGCTAACGCCTGGTCCAGCTCGCTTCGCGATCCTGCCGCCCACTTCTTCGTAGCCCATTGCGAGAAAGCCCCCGCCTGCTGCAGCGCCAGCGCTTCGACAACGGCGCGCCGCAGATGGACTTCCAGTATCTCCTTGTCTACGACCTTTTCTGTGCTGCCGAATCCTTTAAAGACGCTTTCCTCGCCCCAGTGGCCCGGCTGCTCCCACCACGTGCCCAGCGGTCCAATCTCTTCCAGGCCCTCTGCTTCAGTGGCAGGCACATATGTCGGGTCGGCTGACTGTAGCTCCTTCTCCGTAGCCGCCTCCGTCCGCCTTGAGGGCAGAACCAGCCGAGAGTCTCGCACGGCTGCGGGTGTCTTGTCCTGGCGAGGTCGGCTCTCCAGCGCTTCCTCTGGTAGATTGGACAGTGTTTCGGGCTCTGATCGCTGGGTGTAAGGATCAGCGGGCCCGGGCGCCTCGCCTTTCCAGAGCTTCCCTCGGATCCATTCGGTGTTTTTGCTCTGCGAGGAGCATGTCGTCGAGATGGCGCGGGCCGCGGCAAAGGGAAGCCTATTCGCAGGGCATTGGGACGGGACAGAGAACGGAAGAGACTGAAGTCTCCTCATCCTCGCTATTCGTGCCATTGGCAATGTGGAGAGGGACCCGACGGGAGACAATTTCAACCCCACGCCGAAAAGGGAAGGAAAAAAAAAAAAAAGGGTAAGGAAAAAGCCGGTTGGTTATGTGTCTCTGATAAAAGAGATTGTGAGTTGAGTCGGGATTGCAACTTTTCCTCACAAAAGCGTGGGGCTTTGGGTTGTGGCGGCCACAGACCAACCACAGCGCGGGATGCCAAAAAGCACGGATCCACATATGCGACTGAAACTCTCGTTAGCGAAAGCCCATCTTCGTAGCAACACTTGATTAGTACTACTATACCTACTTCCATCATACGTACCTTTTTTGGAACTCTTGCCTCGAACGATGCAGTCGCTCATTGCGACAGGCAATCCAATCCCATTCTAGGCGCATCCGCCCTCCAATGTGACAGCTGCATCCAGAGTCGCCATGGCGCGAATACGCTTCCTCTTGTTTATCCTGGCCGCGCTGATAGCGCTCGTTTCCGCCTCCTGTATGTGAAGACGACACGCCCTCTCCCCGTCTACCTTATGGGAAGTGCTGACTCCCCAGGATAGCCGCGCCCACGTTCTGCAAATGCACATGCTTCAAGAACAGCACCATCATCCCCTTTGGCCCTAAGCACCAGTCCGACGACAGGCGATGGAGCGTCCAAGGCCATGTTCCTCGGACCGCATCGTCCTCGTGCTCCGAATGCACCAAGGCGTTTTGTCTGAGCCAGGGGATTGATTTCTGCAAGGACGCAAAGGAGGACGACGTCGTCACCATGTGTTTCCAGCGCGATAGCAACAAGGACAAGATCATCGTCTGGGGCTTCATCTTTGGCACTTTGGGCCTGCTGGGCTGGGCTGCCTTCAAGAGAGTGCTTGAGTGGCGGGAGAGTCGAAGCATAGGGCGGACGGGGACCAACTATGCTGCCGTAGGCAGTCGGTAGTATGTAGTACCTTTTTCGATTGCCATCATATTACAATGTACGCGTCTGCAAGAAGATGCCCTATTTGCTTGCTATGAGAGTGTGAGATTGTGGAATACTATATACATCACAAGTCTACAAACATCCAACGCGCAATATGACAGCTTTCGGCGAACACGTTCCCAAACCATCATGTGCTGTTGCAGACATGGCTTGAAAATGACAAGGACTTTTTAGGTTTCGTTGTTTTTCCCTTCAATACGCCAGATTTGTGCATCCGCCAGAACAGAACTCGCCAACGGTAAAGCCAGTTTCTATCCCATACCTGCGGACGCTTTTTGTGCCTCAAAATCATCAAAAACATTCCCAGTTACTTTTGTGCTTTTTTTTGCCACGCTTGCATTGTATGCACAAGTCTAGTCCTCCTCCAAGGTGCTGACTTTGGCCTCCTCACGGGGCGCACCCGAGTTGACCTCACGTCGAGCACGGACAGCAGCAGCCAGGTCCTCCAGGACCGTGACCGTGTCCTCCCAGTTGATGCAGGCGTCAGTGATGCTGACACCACGCTTCAGGCCAGCGGGACCTTCAGCAGGAACCTTCTGGTTGCCTTCATTGATATTTGACTCGATCATGACACCAATGATGGCTTGCTCGCCCTCCCTCAACTGGTCGGCGATGGTCTTGGCAACCTTGGGCTGGTTCTTGTGGTCCTTTTGGGAGTTGCCTATAATCTTGTCAGTCTGCCTGCTTCCCTTCCCCGACGTGAATTATACGAGGTCATGACAACTTACCGTGCGAGCAATCAATCATAATGGCCAGCTTCTGGCCCTTGTCCGTCAGCATCTTCTTGGCTGCCTGGACGCTCTCCTTGTCAAAGTTGGGTCCTTTGCTTCCACCTCGCAGAATGACGAAGCCGTGCTCGTTACCCTTGGTGCGGGTAATGGCAGCGAGACCCTGTTTTGTGACGCCCATGAAGTGGTGCTTTGCGGCAGCCGCGCCAATGGCATCAATTGCGACGCCGAGGCTGCCGTCGGTTCCGTTCTTGAAACCCACGGGGAAAGACAGGCCTGAAGCGAGTTCACGGTGAAGCTGGGACTCGGTCGTCCGGGCACCAATGGCGCCCACTGAAATGCAGTCGGCAAGGAACTGAGGGGAGATGGTGTCGAGCATCTCGGTGGCAATGGGCATGCCATTGGAGGTCAGGTCAACGAAGAGGCGACGTGAAACACGCAGTCCCTTGTTGATCTGGAAGGAGGAATCGATATCAGGGTCGTTGATCAAGCCTTTCCAGCCGACAGTTGTGCGAGGCTTCTCTAGGTAGGCGCGCATGATTATGCAGAGATCGTCCGAGAGCTTCTCAGAGAGCTGCTTGAGACGGCCAGCGTACTCGTGAGCAGCCTCCGGATCGTGGATGGAGCAAGGTCCGACGACGACCAGCAGCCTGTCGTCCCGGCCCATGACAATGTTGGCGGCATCTTTTCGTCCCTTGACAACGGTCTGGAGGGCATTGTCGGTCATGGGGATCTCGGAGATCAACAGAGCCGGAGGGATCAGAGGATCCTGCCCGAGGACTATGAATCGTCGTCAGCTTCAAGGGGATTCAAGAGCATTTTCTCTTTATAAAAAAGCGTAGCCTGGCTGGTCTGCCACTCGATCGTTGCCGGACACCGCGCGCAAAGCTATTGCCCAGAGGCTGAACAAGCCCAGTGTCCAGACGAGGCGACTTGGCATTACTACCAAGCGCCAGGTCCTGCGATGGCACCGCCTTGGTACAATTGACTGAAGAGTTCACGGGGGGGGGACGCTGTATCGAGGATAGTACTGACTTCTGGTATCATCTGCAATGACTGTCGCATCAAGGCCAGGCATCTTGTCTGTGTTGATTTTGGCTGTTTGAAGAGGAAGAAAAAAAAAAGAGTGAGGAATTGCTCCGATGGCGGGGTGTTTGCGATGGCGGGGTTCGAGCCGGAGATGGATCGCAATTGAGGACAAGAATATGGCAATAGGGTATTACAATGAAAAAGAAAATGAGGTCAATTCCAACGATCTATGTACAGAATCGAATATGTTTTCAGAATATTTCTAGAAGAAAAAAGATTCTAGATAAAAGGGTGGCGCTCATCGGGTCCAATGAGTCAGATTCCCCTTGTATCTCGGAGAGTACACCAGATCTCTGCGGCGCAAAATTCGAGGGACCGGCGCTGCTTCGGAGGGGTGGATAAAAAAAAATTTAGGGATGTCAAGCAACATGTACTTAGATGCAAAGTACATGTACGCCTTGCAGCCCACCACGACGTCAGTTGGCCCCGGAACTTGTCAATTGGCAGCCTGTAATTGGCCCTATCAGCACTGCGTGTCACATCACTTTAAAGAAGGTCCGTCCCCTACAAAGTACAAGTACCAAGCTACATGAATCTCTCATCGGCAGCCCCGTTGCTGTCAGGCCAAGCGGCCAGCCACGTTGAGCATTGTACACGGTGATTTGAAGAAACAAAGCAGTTTTCTCTACTTCCCGCTTTGTTAATGAATTCATCAACCGGATTTCCTCATTACCTATTATAGGCAGGTCAGTATAAGCTGACGCGCTTTCGATGCGCCAGCCGGTATAAAAGAACACCTTCCCCTCTAGGACAATGATTTGGTGACTCAATGTGCAGCCGCCGTGCGATTGCGCTACTGGCGATGGAAGTGCCATGAATATGAATTGGATTCTGTAGAAGAGACATCGGACGACTCGTGGGCAGGTAGTATCAGCCAGTTGCTGGGTTTCTTCGGTGATTAGCCTATACTTGGTAGTGGCTATCCTTGTGATGCTGCATCCTATGACATTTGAGGGTAGTTGTTACAAGTACAGATTAGCAAGAGGCCATATCCGGTCAATTGACCGCCTTGCACAAGGTATCTGTCGCTTGGATCTCCTATTTTTCCTCTAAATAAGGTACTGGAGGCATTTTGCGTCCATATGCTGGATGTTGAAGATGTTACTTTGTTCTTTCATGAGGCATGTGGGTATTTTCACATGCATTTCCTTTAGGCGTGTTTCCTCCCCTCTTGAACATGCCCTACCCTATAGTGCTGTAAGAACAACAACCATCGTGAGGCTTCGGGCTCCCAAGAAATAGAAGGCAATAGAAAATAACATGAATCTTGTATGCGTCGGTTTTAATAAAGTAGTCAATTCAAATGGATAATTCACAAGTCGACCAACGGCTGCCGTGGAGGTATGGTCGTCCAATTGTGCAAATACGCTGAGCCCGACTTTGTCAATCCAAATCAAACATTGTGTGGGCTTACTACCGAAATGAAAGCTACTGCGATCTACCATATCATACAAATAAGACTTCCAATTACCTTTGTTCACACCCAGAATGGGCCTTGATGTTGCATCTCACAATTCATTGACCTACTGATCCCCATATAGGGCACAGTAGTGGCTGTCAAAAACAACCAGATCCTCTGTGGCGCAATTGGCTAGCGCGTCTGACTGTTAATCAGGAGGTTGGAAGTTCGAGCCTTCCCGGAGGAGAATAACGGATACCGTCCGATTCTCTTTTTGCTACCTAACTCTTTGACATTTGTATGATTTTTTTTTGTTGCTTCAGGTGTGTGTGTAGACGAGAGAGAAGAGGAAGCTGCGACCTCAAGGGTCCAAAACCAACTGCCAAGTGCGACAGCAGTGGTCAAAGCGGGATTGATGCTTTTTTTCCCCCAGTATAACAACCGGGCTACAGGCGGCCACACCGCTTTCACAACGCGCTGGGCATGATATCTACTAGGTAGGTAGACTCAAGTAATAACCCTCGAAGGTCTGTGAATATGGATCTGCTCTGATCGTCTTCTGCTTCTGATTTGCCCGACTTCCCTATCCAATCAACGTTGGGAAAAGCAAGGCAAGGGTGGCCAATCTCTACATATCTGGCGAACTAGTCACACCATGATGTTACTAGGGATATCTTTTTGTACGCTTCTGAGGTAGTGGTGAGACGGCCGCCAAGAAGATCTGCCATATAGCGCTGTAGACATCCGTTGTCCTGCTGGAATTTCTGCTCAAAGCTATACTGATCGCTCTCTTTCTGAGCAACCACCGACGTAATTTTGGTGACGCGCCTAGGCCTGCATTTGTTAATACGTTATGTTGCTGCCCCAGCAGCCGGTGACCCCCCCTATGCAGCACCATCTTAGGCCCTTCAACTCAAACCAGCCCAGCATTATCAGTGTCAGTTGCTGACAAAGTTGCTTCTTGTGGTGGCGGCGGTGCGCGCTCGGAATGGGGTGCATACAGTGGGGTTAGGCGGTCACCTGTACCCCATAGAGCGCTGGGCCTGCGCAGCTACAAGCGCACCGCAGAAGGAGTGTCTGGTACATGCCGGTATAGGCATCCCGGCCAAAGCTTCTTTTCTTTTCGCACAAAGCCGCCTTCGATTCCAACCACCGCTGCGTTCTGGATGCGGATATCAGCTCGCTTCTGCATGGCTTGCGCCTGAACCCCCAACGTCGCTTTGCTTGTCAATTGCTTCGGTTCTTGCCTCGGACCCCACGGTCTGCGATAGGCAAGGCCCTATTATCGCCTTACCCCAACCCCTTGCGCGGCGCGGATGATACGAGTTTCCCCCAGCCATCTCGCTCCTGCTGGCTTGCATTGGGGGTCTCACACGACGGCACGATCCTACGGGGTACTCCGTACACCGTATCGATAGTCCCTTTATCCCTTCCACCATCGCTTTCCCTTAGTACTAGGCAGTTGTTACCTCGTTCTTGGACCAGTTCCATCTTTTCCCCCTTCCTACTCCAGGTACTTTCCAGACCATCGTCGCTCGCTCTTCCGCCAGATGGTACTACTTGATTGACGGGTTGGGACTTCTAGGGTTGTTGCTCGGTGGCAAGCAGCCTGCCCTCTTCCCTTGCGTTCCCCTCACCAAGTCTTCCCCGATCCTGGGTTGAGGCTAGCTCCCAGTCTGGCGGACTGTCTTGCCTCAGCTAAGCCTCCAAGGCGTTTCCCGAAGCCACAATCTGTTAAATCAGGCACTTGCCATTGCACCAGCGACTTCTCTGCCCCTCCCCACGATCGCACGGGTGTGCGGTTGTTGAGTCCCTACTTCATAAGGACTCCTGGGCGAGTTCGTACGGCAGCTCATAAGGCGGCGGCGGTCTGCTACCTGTCACCCTGTGTTTTTTTTCCTCTGCTTGATAGCTTTTTCTTTTTTTCACTTTTTCTTTTTTTTCAACACCAATCACACACATTCTCTACATAATATATATCCCATCTTTAGTGCATTGCGATTGTGCAAGCTACTGCAATGTTTGATACACATAACTACATGGACGTCGTCTCTGAATCCAGTCGAAAGCGCGGCCGGGATGGCGAAGGAGAGCTGGACAGCGGCTCGATAGGCTTCGAGGAGCACCGCAATGTGAGTTAGACACCCAAATAAACAAATGGGAGATGCCTTGCCATGGCCAATTGTTCTGTGCTAATCATGGGCGTAGAAACGAGTCCAATGTCTTCCGGTCCGGACCACCTCAATGTCGCCCCAACATTGGCAACCTGCGTCATCCATTACCCCCCTCAGCTCCGACTCCGACGACCCCTTTGCACAGCCGTACTTCTCTTCTCACGGCAGTGGTGGGTTGAACATGATGGACTCTACCCGGATGCCGACTCCCATACAGCCCAGCTTTGCTGCGCAGGTCCGTGGCCAGCAGAGCGAATGGGCAGGTCCTGGCCCCGTTGTGACGACGCTGAATGGACTGGTAAATATGGGCCACCATCCCTCCGGCTTCTCAGACGACCAATCTGTACCTCGAGCCATGTCTGGCCTGGAAGACTGGCAGGCTGTGCAAAATCATCGAAGGCTTCCCTCCCCCATCTCGGAGGTGGAGGACAACAGTATGATGATAGATGAGGGCATGGGCGTCGCCGTCAACCCTTCTGCGGCGTTGCCGCCATCGCCGGCGCGCGTCATGGACCACCCCAATGCCATGATGGACGTAGAGTCGCCTCCTCATTCCCACGCTGCTGCAGAACTTGACAGTGACGCTCCTTCACCAAGTCCCGCCCGGAGAGGTCACATGCGAAGTAAGCACACCATTAACAGCTGGACATGGCAACCTGGAATGAAGAAGAGCTTCAGTATAGGATACAGGGCCGATTGTGAAAAATGCAGGCTCAAAGTCCCAGGGCACTTTAATCACATCGTCATCTCATAGCAAGGGAAGACAAAGGTCGTCGACCCCCAAGCCGACGCGACTTTATGGGACACCACCATCAGGCCCCTCGATTGGCGGGACAAGAGACGACAGCTGGCCAAATGCCAGAACCACGCGCAGCATGTCAGGCATCCGTCGGTGAAGTGTTTAGAAAGATGCACTTTACCGAGACGGCGCTTGCTGTTGCCCGCTGCGAGGCCGAGACGCAGGGTCTCCATGTTGTGTGACCGAATGGGAGACCTATTCTGGAAACACAAGAGACTGAGCATCGGCTGCGGCCTTCGTCGACGCATTCTATAACTTTGAGCACTCATCACTACATATACTAGGAGTTAACGAGCGAATTGGGTTTGAGACACATTCATTATTGATATCACACATCAGCATCTGCATGTTTTTTCTTTTTTCTTTTTTCTTTTTTTTTTTTCTTTTTCTCAACTATAAAAGCAAACAAACCTTTGGTTGGGTTTGCGACATGCACCCTCCTAGGGGAGCGTTCTTTGAAGAAAGCGTATTTTTGCTTCGTACATATATGGTTATCGTCATTTTGGGGGCTGGAAAATCAGTTATCAGCAGGGATTACATCATGAGGAGCGACTTGATCATCATTCACAACTTCGACAGATTTAATAATTACACTACGTACTTCACATGTGTGCCCCCCTGCCCTTTGCTTTCTCTTGCTGCATTTTCGTCCTCTCTTTATCCAATACACATGTAAGTCCTGCATAACCAGCAAAAGAGATCATGCAGGAAACACTTGAATGATATAGTAGTTGGGAGATATCCCCTGGTAGTACATACAACGACAAATGACTCCCAACTCCTTCTAATGCAAGCCCATCCACATGTAATATGATACACGGCTGCCGCCCTCTTTAGCCAATAAAAGAAAACGTCATGAATTTTTTTTGTCTCCCCCTTCCTTCCACCGTTTCTCATTAACTTCACCACCAGCCCTTCTTCTTGGGAGGCTCTGGGCCTGAGCTCCCGGTGTCCAATCCGAGATGGTCAAGATAACCCCCGCTCTGCTGATTCTGCTTTTCCTCTTCCCATGCATCCTTGGCAACGTCTGCCACTGATTGAACAGCGGTGCTTGCGTTCTTGTCCTCGGCGGCATTGCTGCCTCCCCAGAGGAATCCCAAGATGCCCTTGCCCTGGCTATTGGCCGTCTTGCCGCTGTCCAAGGCCGGCTTGACGTGCTCCTCAAAGTGTGTCCGGTGCTCGGGCGGCGATAGCAGCGGCGGCAGCTTGATGCCCTTTGCTTCAGCCTCCCGGTTGGCCTCCTCGACGAGGGCAATCTGCTCTTCGGTGGCGTCACCCTTGAGGTAGGCGAGGCGGGCCGTGGCGAGCTCGTCGGCTTCGAATTTCTTCTGCGCTTCTATCCATTCGGCGCGGCGGGCGCGGTTATAGCGCAGCATGTCCCATACTGAGTATACGCTCACGACGCCGGCAACGACTGTAAACCTCGCCTTGTTAGCCGTTTGAAGCACGCATATATATGGCAAGCAAGTCCCAAATGCTGACACATACCAGTAAACATGACAAGCCCCCCCACCGTCCACCTGTGCGCTACGTCGAAAAACCTCCGCGACGCATCCACGATCCTATCCGTCCGGTTGATCTGTGCCCTTTGGGCGGCCAGATGCGCCTGTCTCAGTCGCTTGACTCGCTGCTCAGGCGTCTCGCCGGGAATTCTCGAGGGCTTCGGCGCGGCCGCGGCAGAAGAGGTGGCGGACTTTGACGTAGCGTGGGGTAGGGTGGAAGTGAACCGGGTAGCATCTTTGACGCTCCGAGGCCCTATTCGGGAGGCCATATTTGTTTCACTTTGAATGGAAGGAATATCAAGAGATAACTATGAGCCTCTCGATGAGCTTTTGACGAGGAGGAAGGGGAGACGGGGCGTGAATGGAGCAGAGACTTTTTTTTTTAGCTGGACTTCTGAAATGGGATCGTTTTTCGTGAGATTTTTTTGGGGGTGCTGAGGCACGAGCAAGTCGGAATTCGGCACCTGTGATTGGTGCGGGCTAATGCCGGGGGGAAGAAATGGGCTGTTCAGCCAGCATGTTTTTTTTCTTGAGAGGAGCTGATGGGATTTGGCAGTACTTTTTGCAGTGTACTTTTACGTCCAGGTTTGAATTTAAGCTCCAAAGTACGAAGTACGCACTTCTTATTGATGAGATGGATCTTGAAGATCTTAACGGGAATTTACAGCCTGTAGATTTGTTGAACCGAGCTTAGGTCTACAGCTTATTGACATTTTGAAATAGAAGCTTGGCTCGGCTACGTTCGATGGCTAAAGAGACGTGACATGATCCGAACATTTCTCAGTGGCAAGCGCGTCTTGTTACGGACATCACAGAGACTTCCTTGAACATTACGACGCCCGTAACGCCTTGATAGTTCAGTATTTCAAGTTGTCTTCTTCATGAAGCTGCATATAGCAGCTCGCACAATGAAAACGGAGTTATATCAAAAATTACGCCCCCCATGGCCCCGAAGGACAATGGAGCAGGGAACGACTCCGCGCTGTGCAATGCAGGCCTTCCCAGCTGAATACCCCGAATCTTGAGCTGGGGTATTCGGAACAAGGTAAGTATGAAGAAGAAAAGGAGAAAAGCAAGCAAATGGCCGGCGACGCGCACTGCATTTTATAGCTCCAAGTTGCTGCCTGGCGCAGAAATTTGCCAGACTCAGGCACCAAGGCAGCAAGACTTCCTAAGCGGGGCACGTGACTAGGAATCTGATTTTTGGTGCGTGGACAGGGCACGTCCCCACGAGGTACGTATCGATTGTAGGGCACGAAAACCCTTCGACGAATTTGACGAGCCTCATCCTCCGAAATTTCAACGCCTTCCGAACAACGACCACCGGAGCCCAGGTTGATCGCAAGCAGACACAATGGTACGATATATCCCTATCCCAACGAAGCACGCTCGATTGCTCGATTTGATTCATCATCATCAGTCTTACTGACGTTTTTATTTTTTTCTCTCCGTCTAGGCGATCAAGCACAACCAGAAGCTAGTCAGCAACCGTGAGCATCCACAACTCCATAACGAACGACGACAAAACGAGTGAATGATGAATGGGACGACTGACTTTTTCCCGTAGACTTCCGCAAGGATTGGCAGCGACGGGTTCGCACCCACTTTGACCAGGTATGCGAATACAAAAACGGCACCCCCCCAAAAAGTGTCGACATTGGAATTGGAGGTATTGACTTTTGTCGAAAATAGCCCGGCCGCAAGACACGGAGACGTGTTGCTCGTCAGGCCAAGGCCGCCGCTCTCGCTCCTCGTCCCGTCGACAAGCTGCGACCTGTTGTGCGATGCCCTACGATTAGGTACAACCGACGGGTCCGCGCTGGTCGGGGTTTCACCCTCACCGAGCTCAAGGTACGAAAAATCCTGATGCAATGGCTTCTCTGGCACTTCCTTTCACAAAAGAGAGGAAACGGGAAAACACCGAGACAGAGAAGAGGAAATGACAGTATGGATTTTGATTCTGACGGATTTCTATAGGAAGCCGGCATCGCCAAGGCTCTGGCCCCTACCATCGGTATCTCCGTCGACTTCCGCCGACAGAACCTGAGCGAGGAGGGCCTCGCTGCCAACGTCGCCCGCCTCAAGGCCTACAAGGAGCGCCTCATCCTCCTGCCCCGCAAGTCCAACGCCCCCAAGAAGGGTGACACCAAGACCGACGTCTCCAAGATCGACAAGGTCTCCTCCATCGCCTCTGTCCTGCCCATCGACGGCGTCCCCGCCGGCGTCTCCGAGATCAGCAAGAGCGAGCTCCCCAAGGAGGTCGAGGGTGGTGCCTACAGGCAGCTGCGTGTTGCCCGAAGCAACGCCAGACACCAGGGTGCTCGAGAGAAGCGTGCTCGGGACAAGGCTGAGGCCGAGACCGCCAAGAAATAAACTTTCTGCAACAAGGGAAACTGGTGTTTTTAAGGGTTCTTTGCTCTTTTGCGTCTCTATACGGGAGTGCGTGTGTGTGTTGTGGCAAGGTCGGTTTTCGAGGCTTTGATGAAAGTGGCTAGGCCCGGTACGGGAGGAAATTTCATATGCTCTAGGTCCCAGGTCAAAGAATTATTTTTGCATGATTCACTGACTCTTGCCCACACTCCCCCTTTGTATTACAAAAAGAAAGACAGGGTCATATGGGCAGCATCGAAAAATGGAGCGCATGAGACACACGTAGTTTCTTCTTCCGTGAAGGTCGCTATCTTTTTTAAAACATTTTACTTGTTCAATTGTTTCTACTATCGCTGTGAATGCTGTGTGGCAGACTAAAGAAGGAATCTCCAAAAGGGTATGTTGTAGTTACTTTATGCCGCGGTATACTTAAGGTATATATAAATATAGATCGTGGCTATGCTCGACTTCTTTTCCATTCCCCCAGATCCTACTTTCCAACGAGCCTATATGTATACACGGCCGCCTCTCTTTACTTTTTAAAAAAAAATACCTCGCTCTATCCAAGAGAGTCCCCTCCATGCATCGGCTTATGATGCTGCCGCCGCCTTCTGAGCGGCCACAATCTCCGTACCCTCTTTTACCAGGTCCTGCAGGATGCTCAGCCTCAAGCCAGGCATCTTGTTGCCCCACGTCCGGAGAAGTTCCGTGCACATAACCAGAGCATTCTCCCGGTCCACCCTGATCATGCTCTCCTGCTGTTTGGGATCCGCCTGCTGCGGCTCCAGCCCCAGACCCTCTGCCATGGACGTGATCTGGTTGTCGGGAGCAGCTGGTGCGTACGCCGTCTCTTCGATTTGCTCCGTGCTTCCCGTCTCGCTCAGAGGCGTTTCTCTTCCGGTGATGGCCTTGATGAGGGCTGTCATGGTGCCGTGGATTTGAAGCAGCGTGATGATGACGCGACTGCCCTCCTTGGAGCGGCACATGAGGGCGAAGACGAACCACGCCTCCGAGCGAAGGGTCGGCCATTTCTGCTGGATGATCAGGAAGGCAAGAACTCTGGCAACGTCGTGCTTGCTGTAAAAGTACTCTCGCCGCCTGCCTTCATCATCCTCTGTCTCGGATGACTTTGCCTCGTTACTTTCCTCGACAGCTGGTTCCCAATCGGGCAAGAGAGGAGCCACGGGGCTCGAGTGAAGCATGCGACATATGGCAGCTATAGCTCGCGCGGCCTCCAGCCTCGTAGGCTCGGCATCAGAACGCTCATAGAGGCTGATGATGCCGCTTACTCCAGAACGCTCGCGAGCTGGGCTTGCGGGATCCGCACTAAGAGGAGCGCAAATGCGAGCGACATTGGCCGGGCAATTGACGATGAGCAGGCGAGTCAAGGACACAGCGACGAACTGCACTTGGGGTGAGGTGTCCAAACTATACAACCGTGGCAAGCTGGTAGGATCTAACAGACCACCGAGAAGCGGTCTATTGCGTACCGGGATAGCCAAGTTCTTCAAGAATGACAAGGCCGAATGCAGAAGCTGTGCGTCTGTAACGGCCGGGTTCGAAGTGAGCCTTATCAAAGGGACGTGGGCGAAATAAATATGGACCAGAGAGGTTGAAACTTCGTCGGAACGAGAGAGGTTGCCCAGGGCCAGGCATGCTGCAGTCTGGAGCTGAGGATTCGAGCTTTGAAGCCAAGCAAGAAGTGTTTGGACGATGTGGCTCTGTAATGGATGGCAGGAAGCGAATAGGTCGTTGCCCGTTATGTCCGCGACGCTGATAAGAAGGGAGGAATGCAGCTTCTTCAAGGAGGCCGCCGTATCGCTGTCGTCAACCTCGGTCAAGTCAAAGTGAGTATGAGCGTGGTAAAAAGCAGACAGGAACAGCTGCATCTGAGGTCCCTGGATCAAAGCAGTCTGAAAGTTTTCATTTGCAAGGTAAGCGACAGCCACGGAGATGAGAGATGTGAAATCGTCGAGGTCATCTCGTGACGGTAACCTCGTGGCCAAGGTGAGGAGAATCTCAACGGTGCTCGGACTCGCTCGTTCCGCTTCTCCTTCCTGGTTGACGAGCAGGGCAAGGATCTTGCAGAAGTAGGGAACAAAGACGATGAAGTTGCCCAAGGACGGAGAGGATAGGAGGGCGATGAGCCGCTGATTGAGATAGGCCTGCGAAGCTGCTAGTTGTGCCGGCTCTTGGGAACGTCAAGTCAGCACCATGCATCGGTGAGATACAAAGAGATCGCCGGGCTCACCATAGTCAACTAGGATGTTGAAGAGCACTGGAATGGTAAACGGAATCAAGCTCTCTTGGTCAAGAAGGTTGACGATGGTGCCAAGGTGGCCTCCCTGGACAACTCTCGCACGGTTTTCGTCCGTATCCGCGCATGAGTTGCCCACCAGCCGCAGAATATGGACCTGCAGACCTTGTTTGATGTCATCGAGGGCAAGAATACGGAGGAAGAACTCCAGGATACCTGAGTCGCCCAACGGGCCACGCCAAGCCACTACACAGAGAGCAAAGAGGTCAGTCGCGGGCTGGCAAGTGAAGCTTGTCCTTTATTTTGCCTAAACAGCCCAAGCTCTCTTATACGCCTGCTCCGCCATGGTCTGGCTTGGAGATGGCTAAAGGGCGACTCACCGTCTCTGCTACCGTCGCCCAGCTTCTCGGTCATGAGCTCAATCTCCTCCGAGCCGGAGGTCCATACCAGCTGGCAGGCTGCTAGAACCGGCACCAAGAGCTCAGTCCGCCTCTGGTGAGCCCCGGCAGACTCTGTCGACTCATCGTATTTGTCAGGGGAGACTTTGCTGCCCTCCCGCTGCAGTAATTCTTCAATCTCCCGGGGCGACATGGCTGTTTCTGACTTTGAGTTGTGGAACACACAAGTACGCAGGCGTCCCCCAGCTTCCGATCGGTATAGGAGAATGTTTAGCTATGATGATGAAGAAGGAAGGAAAAAAAGCCAGGCAATTAGGTAATATATGCTTCCTTTTCCCTATGTGCAGCCCATGCAAGATGATGACGACGGCTTCGTCTCCGTGCTCCGATCAGTCAAGGCTCCCTCCGCAGTCGCACTACGACGCATGAAACAAGCTGGTCGAGCTTCGCAAAACGCTGAATCCAACCAACAAAACTCGTAGGAGTAGCTATTAAATGGAGCGCCAACACACGGCATACGTATAGCTGCCGGGGGGGAGTCAATTCAGCTTATGTACTCCGTACTCCGTACAGATGAACGAAATCTCCTGCCAATGGGCACGACTTGCGAGGACCCCCAAAAGCCCCAAGCGAGTGTTAGCCCGATAGGCTAGTTAGTAATTGCGTGGCTCGTCCAGGGTCCTCCGCTCGATGTGGCTGGAATTTTTCATGCTAAAATAATGCAGAGAGAAGTATGAGGGGGATGCGAGGTGGGGGGGAATTTCGAGAGGCCGGATTGTGGGAGGCCCGTAAAAGGGAACGCCTCACCGTGGTAGGTGAGCGCCGGCTCGGTGAGCGGCAGAGCCTCGGATAAACAGAAAAATCGCAAAGCCTCTAGTTCCCGGTTTGTTTCTGGATGATGCTAGGCCGCTCGCCACTTGTCGCATTTCGCAATTGGGAAAATCCAAAGACCGGAATCTTTCTCGCATCTTCAACCGCGAGACGGCTTTCAGATTTGTCTGTTGGGACGGCCGCATACGCAAAGATTGTTGAGTCTTTGTGAGAGAGCGTTTTTCTTCTGGCTCGGACTTTGGCTGGATCATCTTTTCCATTAACTATGGTATGTATGACCGCACTTAACTTTTTTTTGCTCGTTGATGCTCCGGAAATCGATGTCTCGACCATTACCTTGCGGCGGGAGGACGATGACATGAAATCTTTCCAAACATTTAATAGCTAACGTTGCATCTCTCTTCCTCCAGGCGCACCGCTTCGTCATCACAGCCTTTCTCACAGGCTCTCGCATCCTCGGGCGGTCCTTCATGGCCGCCTACCGACAAGCCCAAGCCTCCTCGCAATACCAGCGTGCGCAAGCCAAGGCGACCGGCGTCAGCTCCTCAGGCCGTGCCTCTCTAACTGCCGGCATGACCCTTGAAGAGGCTTGTCGCATCCTCAACGTCAAGCCCCCCGCCAACGGCCAGGCCAACGTCGAGGAAGTGCTTGAGCGGTACAAGCGGCTATTCGACGCCAACAACCCGGAGAAGGGCGGTAGCTTCTACCTCCAGAGCAAGATTGTAAGAGCAAAGGAGCGGTTCGAGGCGGAATTAGGACCGATACGAGAAAAAGCCGAGATGGAAGCTGAAGCAAAAGAGGGTTGGAAGCCCAAGGTCTATAAAGACCAATGAGCGAGAGGCTGAAAAGCGGACGACACGCAAACGACTGCGATATAATAACCTTTCCGAGACGGCGATTGTCCCGAATGGCTTCGCTTCTTTTTTTTTTTTATCGAGGACGAGAACTCGAATGACAAGTTCCTGAAAAAATGGTGTAGGGGGGAAGAAGAAATCTTCCTTGATTTTGTATATGTTTTTCACTACATCTTCACTCGACAGTGGCATGGCATGGCGTTTATGGAGGAGGGGATATCTAGAGGCTTCGAAGCCACAGGAGACCGGGTCTAGACGAAGAAGAAACAAAAACAGCCAGGGCGTTATTTTGAGCTCAATACGCGCTGCTAGCATGCTTGTACTATACAGAACAAATGTACTATACCACCTGTGTAAATTGATGATAAGATGAACCTCCATAATTTTTTTTTCTATAAGTCTATTATCGTGACTACCTAGCCTCATGCTTTCCTACGGACCAAGCCCTTCCAATAGTCGAAACTATTCTCATCGCTTTGCAGAGTCCACATCTTGCCTGTCCCTCTCCCCTGGGAATCCGTCTCTTCGACACGCAGCATCCCCCAGTCGCGGGTAATGCCAATCACTCTGGCCTTGACGCCGCCCTCTGCCTCCAGCGTGACGGCCTGCCCCGTATGCAGCCAGTGGCGGTAGTAGCGCGTCTCCAAGTTTTGGGAGAAGCCCTCCCGGCGGAACTGTTCGTAGATGGACTCTAAGCGGGTGGTGATGCGAGCAAGCAGCGTCTCTAGATAGAGCGGTGCGACGTTTGGTGGGAGCAGGTCGGAAAGTGAAGTGGTCGGGCGAGGATTGGTGGCGTTGAGGCCGATGCCTAGGACGACTTGGTACGCACCATCGAAGTAGCTGCACTGCGATAGGATGCCGCCGATTTTGACGTACGATTGAGAGGATGCAGGCTTGGTGGGATCAAGGGCATCTGAATTTTTTGGTTTTTTTCACGATGGGTTAGCAAAAGATACAGTATCGTAGAGGGATCCTTGGGTGCATGCTGCATTGAAGTCGGTCTTACATATATCGTTTGGCCACTTTAGCTTGACGGGCATATTCTCGTAACCCGTATCATAGGACCGAATGGCTTCTACAATGGCGACAGCTGCGAGGTACTGGATGAAGACGATGGGTCGTGAGGCAGCAAGGTGAGCTGGGTGATTGATGATGACGGAGAATAGGAGAGACCCTGGTGGTGCGACCCAAACGTTGGTTCCTCGGCCTCGTCCTGCGATTTGGGTAGAGGCTGTAAAGGTAAACCCTGTTGGTAATTTGCAGTTGAGTTTCGGATTCCTATTAGTTTTAAACATGTTAGTGATGCTCTTGAATTCACTGTCAGAAATGGACGCCGACGCACTTTTCAAGCAGAGTATTTGTACTGGTCACCACATCACCGTAAAGCAGAATGTCGCCCCATCGCTCAGCTTCAGATTCAGCTCTCCGGTAGCGTTTCAGACTGGAGTAAAACCGCTCATGGTTGAAGCGAGGGGTCAGATCGTTGCTGGGCAAATCCTTTTCATGAGGAACGATCTTCTTGATGACAGCGCCGGAGTCATCCAGGCCGCTATCTCCGGTGTAGCCCTGAGGAAGGGCGCTTTGAAGCTCACCTAGATGTAGACCGTCTTCTTGGCTCACGATTTGAAAGGTATCTGCCTCTCCGCGAATAAATTCATTACCATTCTCCTTTTCGATGGCATCTGCCAAGTCGTACAACAGTTCCGTCACCTTTCCACCATCGATGGCCGTGAGATGGAGGCTCGACAATGACGGAAGCGTATAGTCGTCTTGAGCGACTTCGAGACCTAGTTCCTCAAGACAGGCTTTAAGGAAGCTAATTCGAGATCGATCATCTGCGGCCAGTTTGTCGATCAAGTCGTTGTACCCTGCAATGTCTGGGTGAGGGTTAAGATTGGCCGGGTCAAATCTCAGGGTATGTCAGTATGGTCTTCTTGTCGTCTTCATCTGTATATAACCGCCTGATGGATGACTTACTCTGGATGTGGTCCTGTCAGGATCGCCTTGCCCTCTCCCACATGACATAGGACCACCGCGGCCTTTTCATCACCTCCATCCACATCTAAAGCATCCTTGTATGAGGCCAAAACTTCAACTTTGCGCCCCCCGACTGTTTTCATGTCAACAAAGACACCACCCCCATTGTAGTAGACGGAAAATTCGCCAGGCATCTTGTCTAGCAAGGCCTGCTTTTCTATCTTGATGGTGGCGGCCCGGGCTCCCCTTTCACTCCGGTACTCGAATCCCTTGAAGGCTCCTCCACGACATGTGCCCGGGAAGAATCCAAGCTCCCTGCTGCCCACCACTTCCAAGGCCTTGTTGCCGACTTCAAATTCACATCTGCTGGTACCATAGTAACCCCCGGCACAGAGCCCGAGATAGGCCCCTCCCCTGCGGACAAACTCGCTGATGCGTCTGTTTCCCTCGCCATTGAACACTCGACAATAGCCAAGATCAGCGCCTCCCGGAATTACCAGGAGCGCGCAGGTTTGTGCCCACGGTTCCTTTAGAATGGCCGCCTCATTGACGGGAATGACGGCGTAGTTGGGTGAGAGTAGACGGCGTAGTGTATAGATGCACTGTCTGACAGATTCAGCCGTCGTTCCGGTCCCTGTTATTGCAGTCAGTAAGAGAGACCTAAAATCTAAATGAATTGCCCAGGCCTAGGGAAGGGAAAAAATGACCTGTATGAACCAGAACGTTGAGTCTACTGGGCGCCATGATGGCTGTTCTTCCGATCCGTTGACTGGCAAGTCACGCCACCCGGGAATGAATATTTGCTCTTTTTCTTTTCTCTTACACCAACCCGTCCTTTGCACCAAGGCCAAAGAGCAACGGCGACTCTGGGATAAGCTGCGATTGGTTCAAGATGCCTGGAGACACGAGGGAGAAGCCGCCAGCGACGGTAGCCAGACCAGCCGCGGCAACTGAGGAGGACGATGAACCAGACGAGTGGTGAGTATCGGCTTAATTCGCAAAGTAGTACCTTTTTTTCTTTTTAGAGGCTCCGACGCTAAGCCGTGGGCTCTGCCTGCTATCACAGGGACAAGAGAATATTCAGTACGGGATGTGCGGGTAAGTTTGCTACGCAATTCTCAATGCGTTTATTTCTGTTTTATTTTATTTCAATTTTGACCGTCAATTGGGATGTTTTTTATGCAGAGGCGGGTGTTGGATGTTCTCCGTTGCTTAGCAGGTGTCGGTCATTTCATGGCAGATGCTACATGTACCTATTTGGGAAGCTGACTCAAAACTTACGAGTACCTTTTGCACAGATGAAAATGCCAGAATGACAGACTGTTATTTCGAGAAGAAGGATTGGAGAGCATGTACAAAAGAGGCAAGTTGCTCTCTCACTCACTTTTTATCTCCCTCTTTTTTTTTTTTTTTTTTTTTCCTTTCACATGGTAAAAAAGAGGATTTGGCCGCATTGATTCCCTGCTGACTATTTGGCAGATGGAAGAGTTTAAAGAGTGCTGGAAGCGTCACGGCAATAACGAGCGAACCAGCACCAAAGACGCCTGAAGGGAAATGGAGAATACTATATGCCCGCGACACAGCTGAATATGATGGAAAAGACAATGGGAAATTAGAACCATCTCGACTTTGTATATATTATTCAAATATGAATTTAAATAAACCAATAAATACATCATACCAATGTCTTCATCATACATCTTTCCTCTCATACCTCAAAAAATCCAAAACAACCGCATGCGTCATAAACTACGGCGGTGGCGGAACTTCTTTTCACCGGACCAAGCTCGCCGATAACAGAAATCTTCCTTGATACCGTGAATATCAATCAGCCCTTTAGCCATTTTGAAACCCAATCGCCAATCTCTAGGCACATCATCCACCGTTTCATCATGTTTTCCTCACGCAGAGCCCTGTCTGCGGCTTCAAGGCAGCTCGCCTGCCGGTCTTTCAGGTCGATCCCGCCATCAGCCCGCCTCTACTCTACAGAAACAGCAGCTTCCTCGGCTACGTCAACGACAGAACAGGCGCCTCCGACCTCCACAACCACCACTCCTCCTCCCGCAAAGTCCACTCCTTCCACCACAAACTCTTCAAAATACGCAAAGCCCGCCCCCAAGGCGGCAAAGCCAGCGGTGGCCGCATCGACAACGCCGTCCCCTGCAGTGACTTATAACGATCTCGTCTATCAAGCCAGGAGCATTGCCTACGAGGAAGCAAGAGATGACGCCGAATCGTCGCCGGTGGAGGCACCCCTCGTTGACTGGACGAGGAGTTTCTACGGCATTTCCACCCGGCCGGTCACGGAGAAGCAGTTCAAGATCCTGATGCAGCCTGTGGAGGAAAAGGACATTGAAGTCAAGCCCGACGGCGTCATCTATCTTCCCGAGATCAAGTACAGGAGGAGATTGAACGAAGCCTTCGGCCCCATGGGATGGGGTCTTATCCCCAAGGGAGAAGCCGTCGTGGGCGACTCCATCGTCACGCGAGAATACGCTCTCATCGTCGACGGCCGGTAAGAAAACCCGCCATTTCCTTGGCATTTCCTTTTGTGGTAATGCTTGCTAACATGGGTTCAATCCTCCAGGTTCGTCTCACAAGCTCAGGGCGAAAACTCCTACTTCAGCCCCGATCAGCTCCCCTCAGCCGTGGAGGGCTGCAAATCCAACGCTCTGATGCGTTGTTGCAAGGACTTGGGCATCGCCTCCGAGCTCTGGGATCCCCACTTTGTCCGATGGTTCAAGAAGAACCACATGGAGGAGGTGTGGGTAGAGCACGTCACGACCAAAAAGAAGCGACTGCAATGGTATAGAAAAGGCGACGTGGAAGTGCAGTATCCTTACAAGGTCAGCAAATAAAAAGGCTTTACTTGGAAACGTTACTCGACGGCGCCCGGAGTGGTAGGGATGGCAGCCACAAAAAAAGGTGCACCAAGACACGGTTATATGACGGCACGGAAAGGGACGAAACTTGTATAATATAAGGAGAAATGATGCTTTGTCATGCCATGTAGCAGGCTTTCACTTTAGACGTAACTGGCTTGGGAGTACAAATGGCCAAGTAGCAAGGGACAAGAGACCCATTTGTTCGGAGCGATCCTCTACTCCCCCTTGAAAGGATATCTAGGAGTGGCTACTCTAACCCTCGCCTCTAGACATATCCTTTTTTTACTTGCACACTTTCCCACGATGCGACGGTGACGAAGTTGGTTACGCAAACATCCCATACTCGCATGCCAGCCATCTGCTCCGACGTTCCTAGTCTTCCTAGTCATCTCGGCCGGAGCCGTGACTCGCACCGGTCTGCGCGTTCCGGCCCCAGGACATCCAGGAGCCGCCGCTGCCCTCCTCGCCACTAACATGACGGCGTCGTAGGTTCGATTCGTCTTCGGCCCCGCTCTCAGCATCAATCTTCTCAAAATCGGTCTCGCTACGGCTTTTGCTTAGCCCGCTCCAGCCGCTGAGCCCACTAGGCGGTCTCTGGGTGACCTCTTCATCGCTATCCCTGTGCCTCGAGCGAGACCGGGACTGCGACTCTCCGCTGCTTCGCTGGAGCTGCGCCGCCTCTCGATCGAGGGCCGAGAGAAGGACGTTGAGGCGTTCCCGTTGAGCAGCAATGAAACTCATCCTCTCGCCTGAGTCTTCGATATGGGAGGGGATCACCGAAGACGACGAGTAGTCACCGCTCTCGTTCCTAGCTCCAGCCCCCGTCGCAGCAGCCACGGCGCTGGCCAGCAGGCCGTAGAGGTCGGTACCCACATTTCCGGAGCCGCCCGGCCGGGCAGCCGCGGGAATGCTAAACCGAGCAAGGAGTGACTGGGTATAGCTCTGGTATGCGCTCGGAGGCGGTCCTGGAGGCTCGGGTTCGGCTGGTGGCAGGCCGAGGACATTAACCCTCAGATAATCTATGGCCTTGCGGAAGTAGTCGATGCCGGCCGCCTTGAGACGTTCATGGGCGCTGGCGATGAACTCGTCGATCTGCGACTCGTTTTCGCGAAGGAAAGGGTGGATGTATTCCTCGTAAATGACCCGGGCGCCTTGGGTCTGAGGCAGGATGAGGTAGAGAAAGAAGAGGAGGCGGATATATCCGTAGAACGGAACCCTGTGCACCAAAAGAACAGAGATTAGACGCGACGTCGTAAGCGGCGGCAGTTGGAGCTGCAAGAGGACATACCAAGCAAGAATGAAGTAAACCCAGGACTCCACAAGCAGACAGCAGCTAAAGACGACCCAATACATGAGCCATGGCGTCAACTGGGTGGGATCCGAAGTCTTGAGAGCTTTGTAGGAGGCGAATATGGGGAAGAGGAAGGATGCGATGGAGCTGTTTTGCGTGCATGGTCAGCTTTCGCTAGCAGTGACGGCATGGCGGGGCAGATAAAAACACACGATAAGAGCATCGCAAAGAGGTCGAACATGGCTGCGGCGGGAGGACGAGGCCCAACACGGCCTTGACGTCCCAAACGGTTTCGAATAAATCAGTGTCCGGGGTAGAAAGGAAGACGGGAGGAAAAAAAAAACGGCAGAGGGATTTTTCCCAAGATGTTCGTATTTGTTTTCCCCTACAGGCAAAGGCGCACCGAAGCGGATCTGCGGGAGCAGCACGTTGTGAAAGTATGATGGTGATTAGAGGTGATTAGGGGAGAAGGTTTAGGCTCAGGCCAATTCATGCCGGTAGCCCTTTTTTTTTTGGTCGAGAGAGCCCGGCCACGCCCTCTGGTAGGTGAGGCGGCAGCGGAGGTGGCGGCAAAGCCTGAGAAGCCCTCTACTAATAGTAATAGTAATTTGATGCTAGCGGCCTTACGCTCTCCTCCAGCAAGGGGGAGGGGGGCCTTGCTGATGAAGCTGCGGAAAAGAGGCAAGATTGGATGTCGTGTGAGCAGCAGGGCGAGATGAGAGCCACATGAGAGGCTGAAACCGGACGAAACACGCAAACTTGGGAGAGGCCCCAAGGCAGCGGCAGTACCTCCTCCCACACGGAGTAATACAAGTAACAGGCAGCCCAGCCCTTTTTGCCCCCCCGCAGAAGGCGGCCGATGCGAATGCGGTGGTGATGCGCAAAAAGGGGACTCGTGACTGGGCCTGATGCGGCTTGGGTCTGCCGCAGTTGGGAAGTGGGATGAAGGGGATGACGCAGGGTGATGTCTACCTGGCCGTTGAACCCTGGAGTCGCTACCCAAGGTCTAGTGCCTTTTGAATTTCCTGACACTAATAGTATTACCTACCTTATATATATCCTACCTACCTAGTAGGTAGTAGGGAACTAGCAGCAGCACAGCGACATCAAGTGACTCGAGCATCGAGGGGGAGATGCAGCGCAGTCAGATGGTGGTGGAAGGGGGAAGGGGGGCATTCACATGCTATTCTCCTCCCATCATGATGATTTGGATGCCTGTACAACGCACGCGATGCCCCGTACAGGGTACATGTACAGGGAGGACCCGCGATCGGATGGAGCAGATCCACGCTGCTTGTACTCTGCGGGGGCGCTGACCATCGCCCGCTATCATGTATAGGCTGCTTGTAGAGCTCCAAAACGCAACGACTAAAGTTGCATCCTCTGTGGCGCAATTGGCTAGCGCGTCTGACTGTTAATCAGGAGGTTGGAAGTTCGAGCCTTCCCGGAGGAGAAGCAGTTACAACTTCTCTTTTTTGCCTTCTTTTTTTTTTTTTTTTCGTGACCTATTGTGACGCAATGTTTCTGGCTTTTCTTTTTTGTAAATGGAAGGAATAACCGTTTAGTTCGGGAAAGGTAAGCTCATCATTGTGTCATTAGGTGTCTGCACGACTGCCTATTACAGTTCCCCGTTACACTTACTCATAGCGAAGGGCGACATATTCATGATACTCTAGACGACTTCCATTGCTACCAACTTGAAGGCACCACTTGCTGCTGCCAAGACAGACCATACATGGGCGACCTTTGATATTAATGACCCTGATAATTCGTATGACATACCACTTCAGCGGTACAGATAGCTACGTCCTTGACACCATCTGGCGTATCTGTAACCACAAGTTCTGAACAAGATGCGGTCCATATGTCCACGCAGCATATACAATGCCGAAAAGTGCAATCCACGACGCTAAACCTCTCGCAATGAGAAACCTCCGAATGAACTTCATTGCCGCGGCATCATTGATCCACGGGAAAGGCTCATTCTCCGGCACAGATTTGCCTAAGAACTGACATAGCGGCCCCCAGCCGTCTTCAGCCGTCCATATCAAGACTTTCCGATGGCGTTTCTTGGCTTCCTCGAGAACGTATGCCTGGTAGGCATCATAAAAGCCATCCAAATCATTTGTGCGCCACCGTCCCTTCAACTTGTCTTTCGCGACTTGGTGGAGGCGCCAGTGTAAGCGATCGGTCTTGATGGGCAGGCAGAGCAAGAGATAGGTCCATGTGCGGAAAAATGCCAAGCTGCTGTTCCAGCTCTTCATCCATGCTTCGTCGCCTCCTTTCCGCTGATTCAGGACCAGTGCGGCGTCTGGGTACATGTCCATCAGATCATCGACGAACCAGAAACCAGGAAAATCAGCGGTGGACTTGTAGCCGTCGAAGATCTTGTGCAGTAGGGCCTGGCGCTTCTGTCTGTCGTCTTCACGCATGGCCTCAAGGATAATCTGGGCACGACCGGCATTCGGCATGACGTGTGCCATATGCATGCAGGGGAAGTAGCCCATGTGAGAAGACTCGAAAGCGGTTTGGAGTGAAGAGGTCGCGCATCGAGGTAGACCGGCGCCGATGACTTGCATCTGCGGCCCTAGGCCCTGCCGATCGTCTCTCATGGTATCCGAAACGAAGCGCATGGTGATGTTCGTATGAGCTAATATCAGTTGAGACGCTGAAGATGAGCTTCGTGACCAGTCAGAGTACCGGAGATAGAAGTGCCCTTCAACTTATACTCTACGAATAACCTATCTACGCTGGGCCCTCACACTGTACCCTCGAACAAGAACTGGCAATTAGTTGTACCTAATCCTCTACAATCCGTGCTGAGTCGGTTAATGAGATATTGGACTTCGTACCGTCAAGCCCTGACCTTGCGTTCCTGGTACCACTCAAGACTGGCCGCTCTTGTGATATGCATCACTAAAGTAGCTTGTCCATGATCAGAACTCAAAATCGATGAATACGATGGGACAAGTACGACAGGGCGTTAGCTGTTAAGCCGCGATGGATTATGTTCGACGCACCTCCTATTCCTATTGGCGAGTATAGAAAACACAAATGATGATTCTACTCAGAACAGGTGAGACTGGCTCCATAGACAACTAATCATTATTACATAGCTGACTTACATAGCTGACAATAGGAGATCCGGCCATATTGCAGGCAAAGTCGCGTATGATAGACACCAAAAGCATCGCGGGCCCTCTAGTTATTAGGCACATCATTACGTTATCGTTCTCTTTTCAAGTCTACTGAGAATAGGATGATTCTGCTCCGCATGGTGATGCTACGGCTTATGAAACTTAACTGGGTTTCTGAACCCTTCGAATTTTGCAGGTCTATACGTATAACTTCAGCTACGCCACAAGAAAGTCAGAGTGATGCATGCAGCAGTTCGGATCACTTCTCTGGACATATGAAGCACCTAATATTGAGGGATGCAAATGAAAGCCGGCTGCCAACATGGCCAACACAACTACTTAATGATATATGCGTACAATCGGGCGTGCGTAGTGCATCAACGAGTGAATAGAGCAAAGTCAAGACGCCTGCGATTTGACTGAATTCGTTCAATTCACTGACGAACAAGTTGAATTTGTATCCCGGTTTGGTTGGTTTAAATCAGTTGGTGCACGCCGCATGATGGTATCACAAAAGTTTTAAGTGCTCAATTGACATTTGACCTAGTGTCATCTGCCTCATGGCCGATCCGGCCACAAGTCTTTCGCAACGTCCTTGACCAGCTTCAGTTTTGCAAACATTTTCTCCTCCGTCATTCCCTCGGCACCAATCGACACACTAGCGAACCCACACTGCGGACTGATGCCAATGTTCTCCATAACCTCTCCAACGCTGCGCTGTTGACCGTCCGCAATGATCTTAGCCGCCTCCAAGATGCGTTGCTTAATCACCTCGGCATCTTCGAGCTCAGGATCCTTGGTCGTAACTACGCCGAGGACGACGTTCTTGTTCTTGGGCAGGAAGCGCAGAGGCTCGAAGCCACCTGACCTGGTGTTGTCGTACTCGAGGAAGAAGGTGTCGTAGTTGAGCACGGTGAAGAAGCGCTCGGCAATCTTTTCATAGGAGCCTTCACTGAAGTGGACCGATTTGGAAAAGTTGCCTGTTGAAACCCATTATGTTAACATAGGGTCATCTCCATTCCTTGTCCAAGTTGTGATGTGATGCTGTGGCTCCAAGAGACTCTGCTGAAGGGTATCAATATCACGACTTACCTCGACAGATGTGAAGGCCAACATGAAGATCCTCTGGACGATCCGCTATGCAATCATTGTGGGCCTTGAGATAGAATTCAAACAATTTGTCCGGATCTACGCCCTCATCCCGCAGAGACTGTAACATCTCGTCCGAGCAGAAATATGCCATTGTCGGATCGTCAATCTGAAGATTGCGCAGCCCCGCGTCATACAAGGTCTTGATCTCCTTTCGATACGCCGCCGCCAGATCCGCAAAGAACTCCTCATCACTAGAGTACACATCGGCAGGGTAACACTTGCCCGAAGCCAGCCTCAGGTGGAAGTAGCAAGCCGGTGGCATCGTAAACTTGCATTCTCCCCATAGCTCTTTGGGCACGGAGTCTCGCAGAAGCAGCCAGTTATCCAGATACGGACTGCGATCGTACCGGATCTTGCCCTCGCAGATGGCCGCCATGGGATATTGCTGCCCGGTCTTCTTGAGCGCTGCAATGGGCGGCGCGGCGAGACGAGCCAGCTCCCATGGCACGGGACTGACTTCGCGGAAGCCGGTGAGCTTCTCGAAGAAGCCTGAGAAGTAGTATTTTCGGTCGAACTCGCCCGATGTTATGGCTCTCACGCCGTGCGCCAGTTGTTTTTGGACGATGTCGGCGATGGCTGCCTGTTGAGTTTCGCGGAGCTCTGCCTCGGTGGCTTCGCCCTTGTCGACTTTTTGCTGACGTTCGAACAGAGCCGCCGGACGGATGAAGGAGCCGATGTGGTCGGCGTGAAAGGGCAGTTTGGCCATGTTTACGAGAGATCTGATTCAGTCGCCAGTATGAGGTTGTCGTCCAAGACGATGCGCTCTTGATGTTGGCACCCACAAGTAGTAGTTCCTGCAGCCTCTTTTCAATCTACATGCTAATCTTGGAAGCTCTATATATCATTACAAAATACGATCGTCAATTAGACCAATCCATGAGATAGCTCCAAGTCGGTTGAGACGGCATAGACCACAGCTCCAGTCTTCCCCGCAGCTATTAGCCGTCCCGCCTCTGCTGTGGAGGCCACACCGGTAGTTTGCAAAATTTGCATTGGATGAAGCCGCTCCAAATAGGATTGGCCACCTGGATCTTTTGGGTGATGTGTGCCTCACGAGCTGCAGGGTTCGCGGGGCTCGTTTAAATTGGATCGATTCCGGGAGTTGCGTCGGGAATTGGCTTTCTGGCTACCTATCCCATCCTTTCTTTCTCTTGTCCCGATGGCGACGATCAATTGCATGCTGCCAGCCGTGGAACTGCATGCATACTCGGCGGGCCTCTACTGATCATACATCTACATCTACATACGATCTTGCAAACTGCTTCTCGTCTCCCTGTTGCTGCCCCTGGAAGAGGAATGTCGATCAGGTCCTGCTTTTTTTTTTTTTTAATACAGCGAGCTCTCTGCGCGCAGGTGAATCAATCATACGATGCTGCTACCAGCAATACGGGCTGCTTCTGTTATGATACTACCTGTCATGTCTCTCTTCCCCCTTTTTTTGTCTTGGAAATGCTATCGAATTCTCGAATTCGCGCGTCGGGCCAGCAGCTCCCGCGCGGAGGAACAGACCCCTCCATTCCATTGAGCTAGATGATTTTATCCGAGAGAATGAAGTCATGCCGGAGGGACGATCACAAGATCCCTGTCGGCGAGATGGGACCGGTCCTTTTTCGAATGCAGCCTCTCTTTAGACTGTGCATTTTAGTGTTCCACAGCTTCATTAAGGGCATACGGAGACGTTTCGCTGGGACATGGTGGCTAATATCCTGCCAATAACGACACGCTTTCGGCTCCTCGCTTTACAATCATCTGGTTCTAGGTAAGTGCCGTGTGAAGTAATGTTGTGTTAGCAGTGACTCAGTTGCAGAATTTTGTAGACTATTGGTTCCTGAGCAGAGCTTATCACAACCTCATGACTTTTTTTACTACCGTGGATATTACTACATGGAAATACTATAGTATTCAAGGTTCAGCCTCCCACATCCGGATGGCAAAACGAAGTCTTACGAAAGCTACACAGGTTGCTCTATCATAGCACCTTTACTACTTGTTTTTTTTTTTCGTATTCAAACGAATAACTACCAGCACAATATTGGGGATTAAACAAGTCTACTCCTCCATCTGATTGTGCCTACCCTGGAGCGCATCGAATCCAGCTCCGTCAGGATGCTTTTTTTTTTCCCACACGCCGACTTCCGTGTCCGAGACAACTTGACCATTCCCATGCATCCCAACGCGTCTGTCTCGCTCGTCCCCGCGTTTTACCTGGCTTCAGCATCGTCACTCACTGAGACCGCATTCGACATGGCGAGTGCCGGGGGTTGCAAAACGCATTATTGTTTCCCCAGCCATCATTGTGCTGACTTTATTCGGCATATCGCTTCATCTACTGGACTCCAATGTTTCTTCGCCGTGATCTTGGCTGTCCTTTGGTTCGGATGATTGCGTGCTTTGTATATCCGTTCACGGCCGTGATACAGCAGACACAATGGATACCATGTTATTCATACCTTCTTTATTGCCTACAGATGAATGATCTTTGTTACCAAGTGACGGGGAAATGCCAACAACAATAAGGGGCATTCGCATTCGAAATTGGACTCTAAGCAATAGTATTGCTTGGTGGGCCGAATCAACTAGTGTTGATGTCAGTTCATGCCATCTATCTAGAGATCGAGTGCGAACTTCTGGCAATGAGCCTGGCTACTCATGTCTAAAGATTCATTGAACGGGTACACCCTGCTGGCCATGTTTTGCATATGTTTTGGATCTCGATGTAAGTGCATCGGGTGGGCCAATCCGCACTGGTCTGTGAAATCAGCTGGCTGGAGCGGACAAGAGGCACACGTTGTTCATGAGCTGTGCGAAGGCACTTGTTTACCTGCGCTGCTCATAGCCTCATGCATACGGCGTTTGCGTCGTGCATTTCCCACAGCTGTAGCTGGCTGTGGCTGGTCTTCTTCTTCCCAAGCGGTGGAGTAGGCGAATTACCTCTTAGGATTCTATTCTACATACTGAGACACTTGGCATGACGGACTGCCGTTGCGGTTGAGGAATTCAGAGTACCTTGCACGCTAGGCAGAAAACAGCATTCAGAATTCCAAGAAGTCGAGAGATGGGCATATGCCAACCTCTTTCTTTCGCCGCTGCAGAGATTCTGTGAGTGGCAGAGTGAGACACCAGAGAGGACTGGCACGCCGAGAGGTGGCGAGGGATGCATTCTTTACGACCACCGGCAGATCGCGCTTGACGGGCTCGTCGCATTCGTCAAAGTCTAGCTGTGTTGATGTCGCGCCGTGGATGGCTAACATCATTCTTATAAATAACAATGGCTTCGTCCATGGAAGCATCCTTTTTCCTCTGGTGTGACTACTAACCCATAGGAGGACGTTCAGCCTTTGATTTCCTTCGCTTAGAATCTCAGGCTCTTTCGTGTTGACTTGTCACTCTTTTATTATTTTCCCAAACTTCCCTTATACTCTCGTTCGGCAAAAAAAAAAAAAGCTTCAGTACAGGATGCAATTGGCTCTTATCGTCGGCCTGGGCGCCCAGCTCGCCCTTGGCGCGGGTCGTTTTACCAACACAACGAATAACCCACCCACTGTCCCACCACCGGCTCAGAAACACAATGTCCAGCCGCTGCTTGTCGGCGATTTCAGGCTTTTTGGATGCGTGGCATCCACCGCCGGCTTCCCTGGCTTCCGAAGGATCGCCTCTACTGAGCTTATGAGCCTTGATTTCTGCGCTGCCAGCTGCCCGGACAGGTTCTTTGGTGCTTATAACACGTAAGTGTCTGGAAGAGGGACACCAGGACCTGTTGTTGCATTTGTTGACAATATCTCTAAGTGACTGCTACTGCGGCGCCCAGCTCGATCTTGCTACTACTGGTCGGGTTGACAGTGACCTGTGCGACACCCCTTGCCCGGGCAATGACTACGAGACCTGTGGTGGTCTTGCTGCTGCCGGCGGCCTGACCCGTCGTCAACAGGTTCCTCGCCCCGTCGTCCTTAGCGTGTACCAGAAGTTTGAGGACACTGAGGATGATGATGATGATGCCTTTGAGGGTGACAATGGTGGTGACAATGACCGCGATCATGACCATGACCATGACCATGATGACCATGATCACGATCACGACCATGACGACCATGACCATGACCATGATCACGACCACGACCACGACCACGACCACGACCACGATCATGACCACGATCATGACCACGATCATGACCATGACCATGACCATGATCACGAGCATCACCACCATCACCACCACAAGTACCCCTACCCTCGTCCTCACCGTCCCCACCGCACCATCACCAGCACCATCACCAGCACCACCACTGAGACCATCACCACCTGTCCTCCTGGCGTGCCCCACTGCCCTATTGGACACAAGACCACCAAGGTCGTGACCATTACCACCGAGCTCTGCCCCAAGCCTGAGTGGCACAAGAAGAAGATCGTCTGCTATGGTGGCCACTGTGCCCCCGAGAAGCCTTGCGACGGTGAGCACTGCGAGCACCACCGCGTCGTCTGCGACGGTGATGACTGCCGCCCCGAGGTCTGCGACAAGAAGGAAGACTGGCACAAGCTGGTTATCTGCAAGGGCAAGGACTGCCACTACCACCAGTGCACCGGCGATGAGTGCAACACCAAGATCATCTGCTACGACGGCAAGTGCGCCAAGGAGACCTGTTATGAGGAGGAGTGCCGCAAGAAGTTCGTCTGCAAGGGTGACAAGTGTGGCCACGAGCCCTGCAAAGGAGATGACTGCCACAAGTCTGAGGTCTGCAACGGATTCGGTGTCGACTGCCGCCCCAAGCCTCCCTGCTTGGGCCCCAGCTGCCCGGTTCCTCCTCCTCCTGAGCCCAGGCCCCAGCCTCCCGCTCCCACCCACGGTAGCGCCGGACACGAAGGCTCTCGCCTGCCTCCTGCTCCTCCCCCTCCTCCGGGCCCTGCTCCTCCTCCCACTCACCCTGGTCCGGCTCGCCCGACGCATCCCGTTGTCGTTGGCGGCTCCACCAAGGTTGGTGCCACCGTCCTCGGTGCCCTGCTGGGTTTCGTCCTGGTCCTGTAAATGGTCAATCAAGTCATGGACTAAGTGCTTTTTTTTTTTTTTTATGAATTCTCTTCTACGGGCTGGATGATTTGGTCTGGCGAGATTTTCTTTCTTTTCTTTTCGGATGGAGATCTTTTGATGCAGTGAGACTCGTGTTACCTTGGTTGCCCCTGGACGGGCATTGGGCCATGTAATCGAGGGCTGGGAGGCGCTTGAAACGGCGGTTGAGTGCTCACTGATGAGTTTATAATCAAGGATCACGGGTTTACGAAGTAATTTAGTCTTTGACGGATAAGCTAGAGGCAAAGTGCCCTGAGAATTGATTGGTTTTGTTTCTTCTATATTGCTTGCCCCTTGCTCCGATCGGACCAATGACCTCCAGATGTCCTATTCGGCCTGTGAAGCAAGGTAAGCTAGAGGCCGTAATCTATGAAGCAAATAACCCGTGGTGAATCTACATCGCTATGACAGGTTACGATTCAGGAGAATGGCAGTAACATTTTAGCATGCCACAATTCTTTCAATGTTACACGGAAGTGGGCATGCGTCCCTCTCCATATCTGGGAGCGGTCATAGCATTCCACACAGCTATTAGCCATCACATTTCTTAAATGACTTCATTCCACCAAACGAAACAGCGAGGGGGGACGGCGGATTTGTATCATACGACAATAACAAATAATGTGTCTGCCAGTCGAGTACGGTCTGACTGACGCATCCGCTATATCCGATAGGTCAATCTTACAGACAGAAGTTGATGTAGAGAGATGCTGACGCTTTCCATGTATTTCAAGTCTCTTGATGGGCAACTTGTGCACCGAGAGGCAGGTTTGGTTCATTCGGAATGTGTGGAGAAGCACAGTCCCTGTGATTTATCCCCTATGAAGAGTATGGACCGTCTACGTTTAGAGTGCAGCACGGTTATGTACGTGAAACATGGATAGATGTTGGGCCGACAACATGTAGGAGCTTGAGCTGAGCCGCTCCTCACGCTTGATCTGCTGATAAATCGGAGGCAAAAGGCTTTATGACCGACTACCTTACTTCCTCTTTAGTTCCAGTGCGCACAGGACACAAAAGGCACGCTTGAAACAGGATGGGTCTGTTGGGACGTCTTCTTTATAAGGCTCTCGATGATGTGAGCGTATGCGCGGGCCTTGTGGTGCTTGGTGAATCTGGATGTGCTCGCCTTTGTGTAAGCCAGTCAATATATCTGTGAGCTGAGCATATTTCCATAACCATCAAACTATCTGATATGGCACTCTACCAGAACCTAGCTATGGGACGCGAGTAGAATTGATGTCTCTGGAACTTTACAGATGCAATTGGGCCTTACAGCTAGGTACTTTATAGGTGAAATGCGTAGATGCTAATGTTTCAACTCGGGCCAACGGGGCGCGTACCCGGCGGCACAGCCACTCGCTCTATATACATTCATTCTCAAGATGCCCACCGTGCATGGCAGCTCTACATCTCCAGATAGTGAAATTGGACCAATCTTTCAGACTTGAGGAGAGATGATTTGTAAAGTGCCTCTGGTTAGTAGTAGGCGATGAATGGCTGAGGATGGATGGTGGCTACATAGCCAGAAACAAGTTGCATGTCGTTCAACCTATAACTGAGGAAATGGGATGTACCGCTGCTCACGACGGATAAGACGATTTTTGTGTCCTTTGCGATCTAAGATGACTCAAGCTTGGACTAAACAGCCACCGAGGAGATGCTTGCAGGAGGCTTGCATAAGTGCTATGCGAGAAATACGAAGGCTTGGGGGAAAGCCACAAGAGATTGCGATACTAAGACTTCGTCAGAGATTTTCAAGGTCCGGACAACGTTTATATCAATGGAGTTTAACGTGCTACAGACTCGTATTTTTGCCGAATGTGATGTATATATATGCTGTTATGTCCTGTTGAATGCGAGCAGAGCAAAAACATCTGGGTCGCAGCGTCAACTACGCTCCGTATGGCAGCAATATCTAACACAGCAGTGGACTTGTGTGCTTCTTCAGGACCACACAGGCACCCAAAAGTCCATAGTCGACAAGCAAGGTGAATAGGATGAGGCAGCCGGCAAGGAACCTCTCTGGTCTAGCGTCCCTGTCTGTCGGGTCGAGTCAAAATATGCTAAAGCCGAGAAAAAAAAAAAAAACCAGGGCCCAAGGCGTGGATAAAATGAAGATGGAGAAGCCGCAATATCGCCTAGCAAGAGCGCTAGGGAACAACGGAGATAGGGAGCACGCATCCAAGGTTATCCGGGTGGCGGTAGCCATGCGCAGGCCCGGAAGTCGCTCTAGATCTGGAAGTCTAAACGATTCTAAAGAGAAATGGATGCCCCGTTTGATTAGAGGGGCGATGGTGAGGCTCGGCTGTCTTGTTTGAGGACTAACAAACGAGCTTGATGTGCAAGGTTGAGGCAAACTCGGAGCTCAATAAGAAGAACTTTGAAGGTTGATGCTATAATTAGAGACAACGACAAACCGCGAATTGGGCCATTCATTGGGTTGTTGCGTCCGCAGGTAGCACCTGCCTTACCCAGTACACCTGCTGGGACGCTCCTTACATTGTTACATGGCAGCGGAGGTCCAGCAGCTTCCCTCAAGCTTCTATTCCTGCTGAATAAGGCGCTACTTATGGAGTACTACTGGACGCTATCGGTACGTAAGGTAACCACTGCACTTAGCAGGCGGGTCCCCCGCAGCTCCTGCCAATACTTGCAGGGGAGCTGGTGGCCTAACATTCACCCGCGGCAAGAGTCGGCCTACCTTATGAACGGATACGTAGCTCTTTCAATAACTCTCTCCCCAAACCATAGGTAATCTCTTCTCCATTTTGACACAACTAGGCCGCTTCAGCTCTGGAGCATCGTTTGCTGTCTTTCACTACTTTCTTATACGCCACATTACTCAGCCAAAAGGATCAAATATTGATTGTTCGCCTATCGACACAAGTCTGGAAATCCTGCCGCCTTGGCAGCTCGCTGGATCCATCCACACCGTCGGGATTGCGCAGCCAATTGGTACCCGTAAGCGGGCCACCACCTCCGCGCCAGGTCACGATACTGCCGAATATGCAAATGGCTGGACCCGTATCCTCGGGTTATTTGAAAAATAGTGCCCGACATTTTTGAGACCCTACACCAGTGTCAAGCGTGTCGATTTGACGAACGAGAGCTCCCAGTTGGCATTTCGTTACAGGCGCCTGGCAAGCAAGCCCACAGGAGAAGGCGACGAAATTATAGGCAGAATTTAGAGACGTCCTGATGCAAGGCTCTCTAATATTGAGTGATCCGCTTGCGATAACCAGCTACTAGACATCTTGCGGTGCCATAGCTCGTTGCGAATCTATTTTGCCTCTTTATCCGGACCCTGTCGCCACCCCACCGCTTGCTTACTGTCGAAGCTGGCCTGCGATGGAGTACTCCGTACATTCACAAGCCCAGCCTGCAGCTCTTTGTTGCGGTGTCTTGATATGTCTTTGTGCGCCTTTTACAGAGTATAGGGTGCGAAATAGGATGTGCAACACCGCAAAGCCGCCTATCAGCTTTGAATTGGGGCTTCGACTTGGGGCGTTGGAGACATCAAACTAAGCCTGGATGGGCTGCTTGACCGGCCCCAAAAGAAGAGTGACGCTGCTGGCGTCATGCTTTCCCCCCCTCTCGAGTGTTGGTTGACTGGAATGGGGCGTTCAGAAGCCATGACTATCGGTGACATTAAGTTTCCCTCTGAATATATAATTCATGCATGACGCCAAGGTAAGATGATATTGGAGCCGCCCAAGAGAGGTAATACCTTAGCGTACCTGCTGCATGGAACCGAAGGATGGTGACCAGTAAGCGCTGTTACTCTTCCGAGAGAGCTAGAAAGAAAAGATTGTGTCAAGCCCATGATAGCAGCCGACATTTATAGCCTTTTCGGAGCATACGAACGCACACACATCCAGACTTGGATTGCGGCAGGACTTTTTTTTCCCCAACTCCTTTCCTCTTATTCGATCACGACGGCTCCACTACGCGCATTTGAGCATCCGATTGCCCTCCATACTTCCCTCTCTTTCCTAGGATGAGAGATCTAAAGCTGTGGATCGACCTTTGAACCACGAACGACTGTGGCACCCTTGGGATCCATCGGACTTCTTTACTCGGTACTTCTCCGTACTCCATACTCCGTTCGGAGCAGTAAATTCAAGGGACCATCACTCTCCTTAAGTTTGCCCCGGTCAGCATCAGCGTGCTCCCGGCACTAGAAGCATCCGTGCAGAGTACTTCTGCAGCAGGAGTACCTATTATACAATATTATCCCACGCATTTAATCTCTTATTCCTTCGGCTTGGATCCCTGCTTGAGCTGTACTATTGCTATACGGCAGTCTAACAGGCGTTCTTCCTCGCCATTTCCTGTCCTCCCGATAATCTTCCAAAGGGGTCAGGTCTTTGTCATTCATCCGGAATCCTGACGAAGTGTTGCGATATACATGCACAGTCACGGTCTCTGCTCTGAGAACTCCTGCGAGGTCGATTATCTGTTGACCTGTTAGCTATCGTGCTCCGTTGGTAGGACCAGCTTGAGACTGGCTCGTGTCGAAGTTGAAGCAAGCCGTCGCTTTATGAAGCCATTCTTGCGTGCTAGGCTGCGGCGCTACTGCAAGAGAGCTGCCACTACCGTGCTGCGCGTGCCCCAGCATTGGTAACGACTAAGGTGCGAGGAGCACGCTTACTTTGTGCGGAGAGCAGAACATTTCATATTCTGTCCAAATCCACCGTGTCCGTGGGCCGGGCCTAGCGCCGCCTAGTCGGTAACCCACGCCAGTTCGCTCGGACGGCCGCCCCCTTGAGAATCATACATTAGCTGGCGATGCCCCCCCCGGTAGGCTAGACGATACCGTAACCGTACACACACCCGGCCATCTCTCACTTGTCAACAATTCTACTTGTCCTGCAGCCACTATTCGACACCATCTACTCTTGTCACTGGCCAATAGCTCGTTGGAGCTGCAGATCTTGAATCTCTCTACCAGAGTACAACATCACCCAATATTCTGCTCGCGCCGGCCATTGTAAAAGCCTACGACCAAATCATCCCTTAGTCGTTTAGACTCCGCCTTTTTTGATTCCAAGTCTTACCTCAACCGATCACAACATCCGCCCGCTTTGTTAAGACTTGAACCTCGCTCTCATACATGGCATATATATCGTCCCATTCCTCACACTTTCTCAACATTCGACCATGATTCTCGAAGACGACGCAAGCGACGGGCCGGGCCAAATACACCATGGTCGGCCTCCATCTCCCGCCTCTACCCGTTCGGCCATTACGGTCGGCACATCTCAAGAAGCACTCCTCATCCGGGGGCTCGAGCAAGGCGATTATTACCCCGACGGTGACTCGTGGGACGACACCCGTAGTCTCACCGACAGCATCCGCCAGCACATCATCGATGGGGGTCTACGCTACCATGCCTACCATGCCGGGCAATACGCCTTCCCCAATGACGAAACTGAACAATTCCGCGATGACCTCAAGCATAATCTGACCATACATCTATGTGAAGGAGCCTACTTTTATGCTCCCATCCACGAACAATTGCAGCATGGTGCCGAAGTCCTCGACCTAGGTGAGCCTCTCTGGAATGACTGCTTTGACTCATTGGCGTATTCGCTTGTAACCCTCTCTACAAAAGATTTGATACACTATAGTATGATCACGCTGGACTGGCTTATGTGCTGACTCCGATTGAATAGGCACCGGAACGGGGAAATGGTGTATTGAACGTAAGTACTTTAGTTCATGACATTAAGGCATATTCACCTTACTACATTGGGCCTTCTTCAGTCCCCATAACAATATTTCTCAGTCTCCGCCTCCCAGTTTCCTGGTGCATTTCATCTTTTCTCAAGCCTCACTAATGCTCCTATGTAGTGGCGGATGCGTATCCCAACTCGACGTTCCATGGCATGGATTTATCTCCAATCCAACCTGATTGGGTTCCAGAGAATGTTCTCTTCGTCGTTGATGATATCGAGCATGAAGCGGGGTGGACATATCCTGAAAACTCATTCGACTTCATACACATTCGCCACACCTGCCACTCAATAAAAGACCGCACCGAGTTATGGGACCGAGTATACAAGTAGGCTCTCACTATCAGTGTCCAGATTATACGCTGAGCTAACGTCACTTCTCTTTTAAGGCATTTGAAGCCAGGTGGATATGTAGAAGTCCAAGAATTTCAGTACGCTGCTGCTTGTGACGACAATTCCTGCAACCAACCGTACGCCTGGCGTGACTTTCTACGATTCTTGACGGATGGGCTTGCTGCCCTCGGCTCAAATCTCAACGCTGTTCTCAATGTACAAGACGAACTTGCCGCTGCCGGTTTTCAAGACCTTCGACGGATAGATTTGAAATGCCCCAACGGCCCATGGCCAAAACTGAGACGCTTACAAGAATGTGGCCATATTCTCAGAGATGTCATCATGTGGGGTCTCGTTGGGCTAGCCCGACGGCCCTTTCGTGACGGACTGGGATGGACGCCTATCCAAATCGAGATGTTTCTGGTCGACGTCCGCAAATCCATTATTGCAGAGGAGAATGGCCTGCCCAAGTTTCATTCATACTTTCCCTTCCACAGTATATATGGCTACAAGCCCCTGGATGCTGTCTGACACCTCAGATTACGCACAGGATTTACGAACGACTCCGACAACGATGCGAAGCAATCATTTATTCCCAACAGAAGATTTACATTGCCCGATTTCAGGGTTCTCAACGCAAGATGTATTATTAATTGACATGTGAGAGCTTGTGATGTATCTTTTGGGATATATGCTGGCATTGGGGTCGAACTCTGGGACGCTTGATCCTCTTTACCGACTTCGTCCCCGCTTATACCTCACAAATGCTTCTGATATAAAAAGTGGCGACCGTTTCCACATCCAGAGTACGCTGGTGTATATAGTTATGGCAAAATGGGTGGTGTTATGCGGCGCATAGTATACGCTTTGATTGGAAAAGTAGCGACCGCCAGGATGCGCCCAGTTGCGCATCCTTCTCTGTCTCTATACTCTGGTCTGCTTGACACGGGCCGAAGTAGAGCTTGTGGTGTATCAAAGGAAGACAGCCCCTCTACGTAGCTCAACTCATTCGATAATCTCCCCCCCTTTGCGACCATTAATACCAGGCTGTATTGATTACAATCTCGCCAATAGCCTTTATTGCCTGCTCATCGCACCAGTACTCTGTTTCTCAACATTCACACCTGGGAAAGCAGTGTCAAAGTCCGTTCTGACAAGTGGTGCGAAAGTGCTTCCATGATCACATCTAGCCTTATGATACAGAGAACAAGACGCCGAATTACCACTCACATGTTGAGGAACGGAACTGTCCATTTGGCTGTTCCACAAACTGGGCGCGTGATGGCCCCTGTCACTGCGTACTCAACCACACACTACTGAGTCTGTAAGAGCAAGAACCAATAAGAGAAATCCCATTTTATGTATTTATATGCATTTACTTTGTGTTTGAATGTGTGAAGTGCGTGGTGGCTTGTCAGAGATCTCGTGACACAGATCGGGTATCAATGTAGAGTATGCATCTGCCTTGATGAGTGCTTGTGTAGTCTGGGAGATGGAGGAAGCAACAAAGGTTGAAAGTCAGGGATGTGGCAAAGGATGAGAAGAAAGAGATGGGTGGCCGGACTGAACGAGGAAGCATGCAATTCTTTTAGACCTTGCTAACAGGATCTAGATGGTGTGGTATGGAGGCCTCAGGGTTAATGGAAAGCTTTGTATTGACATACTCATTGAGTTGCCAGGGGGTGAAGCCGCTCGAGTGATGCCATCAAGTAGCCAACAAGATGTTGTCAAAAGATTTATTTCCATCACATATCATACCATGAATGTGACGTGGATTATCGCTGATCAACTGGTTAAAGGAGTACAGAAGCTGACGAGAGAAACAGAGCAGCTTTGCCTTTTTTTTGTGTGATGCGAACCGCTGGTGCTTGTTTTGCAGCTCTAGCATATAGAAGATGGGAGGCAGCATAAGATGCAGAGGCAGAAGAAGACTGGCGAACATCAAAACGGTGCTAGGTGAGTGTGCCTGTGAGAAGACGGTTCAGCAACTGGTTGCCCATAAATCATGCCAGTGACGAGCTGATGGCAGTTATGATATATATTTGTGTGGTAACGTGTGTTATAGTCTATCCTCTTGGTCTCTACCATGACTCCTGGAAGACGAGCGTGTCGCACTGCAACAGTAGGTAGCCACGATTCTATGTCACATAAAGACATGTTGATGATGAATGTATGTGTTGATGTTATTGCACTTTAGGCAAAAGGTCAGTGTAAGTCGATCGTGGCGCCTGTTCGAAACAAGGTCTGTTCAAACCCACAATTCGAAGATCGTCTAGACTTATAGAAGGGCAGTGTAAAAAGGGCAAAGCTAATCACTGTTGGATAGAAATGACGAAATAAGGGCGTGATTAACCTATCACGACGTTCCCAGAAGATTGCATTGGTCCCATGTACTTGATGATGATGTTTAAGGAGAACATCCATCACCGAAGCATCACTGAAGCTGTGGGTATATTATATAGCTTGAGGAGCGGAAAAGCCTCGTTCTTTATGCTTGTTCAGTTGAACTGTCTTATTTAATGCTCCAATATATTGTGTGTGTAATATCCTCCTTTATGCCATAAGAGCTACGACATACCATGTTGTGGGAGCTATTGCATCGAATACCCTCGTGTCACTGCATCCTTAGGCTCACCGATGAGATTCTCGCTTGGTGCTCTCCCACCAAACCATGTTCATCTTGTATTGACTGTGTACATCAGACGACCTGCAGGCTACATGTAGCCATGGAACAAGAGAGCACAATATATGAGGCGTCTCATGTTACGGCTACGAAGTACATAAGGTAGGTAAGCAAGTCATCCCCAACCGTGCATAGTGCAATGAGTCGCCTCAATACTTTGATACGACGAGCCGGACTCGAAATGTCCATGCCCCTTGGAGGGGCATCTGCTCGCCTTAGGATAGCAGCTTTAGTTCCTTTCTCCAAAGGGCAGTACAACTTTGAGCCGGAGCCAGAGCATCTCGTGCTGACAAGTCTTGCAACTACTATGCCTTCATCGGAGCTTCTATGAGCCACCGAGTCAACGTAATGTCCATCACATGATACATATTCAAGGGCTATAAGCCGTCAATATAACCTCTTGCATGTGGCAACTAGTAGAATCACAAACTTCATTCGTACACTATCCTAGCAGAAATCATGCCAGCACATTCAGCCCCTTCAGACGCCAGGACGACACCAAGAATCTTGCATGGATCAGGTCAGACTCACCACGTCCCACTTACACCATCACCACCACATCAGGCAAAAACGACCGTGACAAAAGGCACCAAGTTGAGTCAACTCCTCCTCTCCGTGCCGCAGGCCATGACATCAAGTGATCCCTCAAAGGAAGAGGTCAACCACCTATCACGCCCGGCGATTCAACTTTACTACATCTAACGGATGACTCCATTCAACCCTGACTAAACAAAGCCCACAAATATCCCATGGCAACCACGGTGATGATGGCCTCCTCTTCCAATCAGACATCCCACAAAATCACTAACAGCAGCCCAGTGCGAGAGAGAGAAACATCTTCTTCGCTCCTCCCCGTCACCGGCCTGTCTTCGCCCATCTCACCGAGTCAGGAAACACGGGCATCGCCACTCGTTCAGCACGCCCCCCTTGTATTTCTTCCTCCAATACGTGGACGGGAAGACAGCGACGCGCCCAGGTCGAAGCTGCCAATGATTCCACAAAATGCCATGTCCTGCATGGCCAGTAAGGCTGACGCAAGTCGCTCCAGAGGCGCATCGTTCACACGCGTCCGACATCTTGGGTCGTCACGGTCGGTCACGTCCAAAGCATGTGAACGCGAGTGCCATCCCGCTCGCGACCTGCATGGAAAAAAGAAAAAAGACAAATGGATGCGCGAGAAAAGGCGCTTAGAGTTGTTAGCTCCTCCCCAAGCGGGCGACATCATTCGTTCATCTGGGCTTCCTACCCTTGCCACTTTGAGCTCGGCTCTGAAACTTCGATGGCTGGGGGGGCTGCTGCCTACGCTTTTTAGCTTCTTCACGGCTTCTCTTCCATTTCGCCTCACGGACACGGCCATGTCTCTTCTCGCGTGAAGATCTCCCAACGCGCGTCTGGGTTCCTGCCTTGACCAGCCTCTGGGACAGGAGGCAAACATCTGGTTCGGGCATAGATCTAACGTGTGAAGAAGTAAGAGGGGGGGAGGGGGGTGGCAATATTGACATAGAAAACGGGCTTGCTACTCTATTTGGGGATATCCCACTGCGAATGGAAGAAGAGAGAAAACAGGCTGTGTAGAAAAAAATAGCTGTGACTCATTCTCTGTCCCGTCCTTGGAGAGACGAGAACCAGCCATTAGCTTTTTTTATCATGGTGTCTCGTTTGCCCCGAGCATGTGGAATTATGGAGGAGGAGTGTAAGTGGCTGCGTTTCCTGTAGCGGCTCCGACGAGAGAGCTCTCTTTCCGCCCAGCCTCGGCTGGATGCATCGCTCCCGCACTCCGCGAGGCTGACGAGGAGGTGGCCATCATCATCGGTGTCGATCTTCCAGTGTCCGTTTTATGCCCAAACAAGGTCTCCGTTTTTTTTTTTTTTTTTTTTTTTTTTGTCAAGACACATCGCGTCATACGTGCACGCTTTTGTCATCCGTCGCAGCCACGACACGGAGGACTCCAATGGACAAACGCGGACGGCCAGAAAAAGAAAACTCGCCCGTCGCCAGAACAAGGGCCTGTTAGGGTAGATCCCTCCAGATCGACAACAGCCAGCTGGCCGTTCGTTGGCGCCTGAATGCCGTAAGAGAACGTGAGGAGGAAGGGAAGAAGAGAGCCGTTTCACATACGCAAGCGCTACGAGTATGACGTAGTGCCTGTCGAAATTGTGGCGGCGGTCCCGGCCGCCTGGAGAGATCACGTGATTTAGCCAGTCACATGCACAGCCACCTGGCAGTCCACTCCACGTGGCTGGCACGGGAGATGGCAATCCTCGGGCAAGTCCCAAGTCCCCAGCCTCAAGCCTCAAGCCTCAAGCCTCAAGCCTCAAGCCTCAAGCCTCAAGCCCCAAGCCCCAAGCCCCAAGCCCCAGGCGCCGTCCCGCTCGCTCCCGGACACGCGATCCAGATTAGGCCCAGTGCGCGCTACAAGGTTGGCACTGGCAAAGGCAGGCAAATGAAATAGAACAGGTTAACAAAGTTATTTTACCTTTTGGGCTGGTATTTTTTGGTGGCCAGCTGAACCGCGTATCTTAGACAGAAACTTTGAGCCTTGGATTGTTTGGAATGGGAGGCAGCTCGCGCCCGTCCAAGCAAGGTATGTGCATCACGATGCGGAAAAAAATTTTCACAATAGAAAAAAACTCACCTCGTTGCATTTTTGCGCTAGCAGTGACGAGACAGCTCAAGGGGAAAACCCTGGCGGCTGCAAACAGAAACGAATGTAGGCTGCCGTCACCGCCTCCGCAGTAGATGTCGTCTGTGTGGGCGCCATCTCTGGTCTTAGCAAACGTGCTGTTGCATAATCCACGTACCCTCCGAGTTATAGTCTCGCAACGCAATCGCGTGAGCATGAACAAAAACTCCTCACTGCTTACAGGGACCACGCCGTTGATGGGCCCCGAGGATCAGGTTCTAGCCAAGAGATGGGTGAACACGAAATTTTTTTGACAGATCGATCCAAAGGGGTGCGCTATGCTTGCTCGGAGGGGGGCCCAACGAAGGAGTGAGGTAGTATATCGCGATGTAGCGAGTGCTGTTTACCTTATGCAATTCGGTCCGCCGCTGCCCAATGGAATGAACGTCAGACCGGAAAGAAGACGATATTTGCTAGTCTTCTCTTGTCACCCAACGCCCATGACAAGGGTGATGAGATTTGCGCTCTCACAAGCTGAACGGAAATATGAACTCCCATCTAACAGTGCTTTGCGCCGCTTTATTAGCTTGCTTAAAGTTTTGCTGTCGCAGCAAAAGAGTTACAAGACAGGGCGGATGGGTTTGGGCGGGCGAGGCGTAACAGTGCGTGGTCATCCGCGCGCTCCTCCTCTTAGCCCTTTCGCATTGCTGGTAGTGGTGTTGTCGCTGCATCGTAAGGCATGAATGCGGTGGCCTGAGCTAGAGGGGGTGTCTGAACAAAGGACGGTATGTAATGTACGAGTATGGTACTATTCCATACTGGAAATGGACCCTTTTGCGTATCGTACGGAGCGCGTGTAAGCCGCAAAAGGGTATTGGCGACAGCAAAGCGCCTTCCTGTACGCGGCGCATAGCCGGCCGGAGACGAGGCACGTACGTACATACATAGGTGAGAGGTAGGGTTTTCTTACCCTCTCTCCGGCTTCCACTTGTGCGTCACGACGGGGTTGATGCAGCGCGCATCGCGATCTTCATCTGTCTTGTTTCCATTTTCGTTTGCATGAACGAATAGTATACAATTGGCGGCACAAAGCGTTCTGCAGCCGAGGGGGCTGAATCGACTGGATCTGCGCCTTGGGTAATTCGGCTGTCACTGATGACGGCTTTCTGCTGTCCTGGGCTTGGGTATCGCCGCAGCCGTCGTGGCAGCCTGCAGAACACCGTATCACCGGCTTACCTTTGATACGATATGATGATATGATAGGGCTTGATTTTGCAACGAACGCGCCAAACAGGCCGGACAGGGCGTATTGCACCACGACAAAACCACTTGTTGCTGCGGAAGCTCCTTAGTACCTACACTAGTTTTTCCCTGTTAGATAGGGACCACAGCCCATCATATGGTCAAAAATTATCAGTCAATCTCTTCTACACTCCTAGGGGTTTCAACGGGTCGTCTGCGTGTCGATTCAATGTCGTGGCGCGTCCTCCTAGGCACACTGACTGAGGTCGATGGAATCTGGCAAAGCAGGCAGGCGCTTGAGGACTTCAAAAGCCGCAGATACCTGATCATTAGAGGTCCCGGAGCATGAATGTCATTACCTCGAAATTCAGGGCTTCCATCATCATGCATAGCTTCAAAATCTGTCCTCCGCCTTTTCACGTATCAGAATCCACATAGCTTCAAAATTTTCCACTGGGCAACGGGACGGTGTCCGTGGTCGCAGGTGGCCATGCCTTGCTCGTAAGTCACTCTCGGCAATCAGACGGACCTATCAGATACGTTCTGGGGAACTTTCGTCATGATGCGCAGGTGAGGCAAGATTTTTCTCATTCCCCCGTTGGAAGATCGTACGGCCCACGCCAAAGAGTCGGTCAAGAGGGCCGTAGGTACCACCTTCGAAACCCGCAGTCCTGGAAAAGCCTACGCTTTTTCTGGATAAGGAAGATCAGATTTCGAAGCTCTGTGGTGAGTTTTTGATGTTCACGGACAGCCTCCAAGAGAAAGTGGGTGGGTATTCGCCTGGGGCTAGAGATTCGCTTAGTGGCAGCTAAAAAGGCTGCTTGGGGGGTGTGCGAAGCAGTACTCTTTTCTTTTTTTTGAAAAGTCAATGCAATGAATCCCTGGCATCCTACCCAGGTGGGGCTTGTGCTTTTTTTTCTTCTTTCCATTCTTCCCTGGCCTCGCACTGGAGGCTGACATGGTGCTTTTCGTGGCGTTTGTGAAACTGGGGGTGAGCAGCCGACCGCCAATCGACGCCCAAATCTGTTGCAGCTCAGTGCCTGATTCGATAGCCGCGGGCAAGCTTTGGACATCAATACAGCTCCGGAGCCCAGCGATTGGGAGATAATACATACAAAGGGACGGGGCTGCGCTTGCTATGAGTCACATTCCGCTGTATCGGATTCGTGGGAGGAAGACAGTATAGGCAAAGGATACAGAGAAAGATAATCAAACCGTATCCTTGCCGTCGTGCGGCAAGAGGCAGCCCTTTGCAAACCACCTCAACAAAGGCCAGAGTTTGCTTAGGCTGGTGTTGGGTTTGATTGAAGGATGGCGCACGAAATGAAGATTGAAAATTTTTTCACTTGTCAAACAAGGGACGGGCGAAAAATCAAGCCCTAGCGGCTCTAGGCAGCCCTTTTTTGGCCACACCTTCCGGCTTCAAGGGAAGGGAGGATGGTCTGGGATGGCCCGGGGGTGGATGCGTCGGGGAAGGGAAGGGGTGTGAGCAGACGAACGAGCCTAGCATCGCACGGCCCATACGACAGGCTGTGAGTCGTATAATTTTTTTTTTCTTAGTGACGACTTCTAGAAATCAGCTGGGGCACGACGTCGTGAGCTACCAATCCTTGCGGCGGTTAGGAACATGTACGTACATACCTGCACTGAGTGTGGAGAGCATCATCGTCGGTGAGAGGGTAGCCTTGAGCTTCTGGCTTCAACAAAACTGTGCATGGGAAAGAAAATCTTAGTGAACATGAGGGGGTGTATCTTTTGGTTGACCCATTTAACCAGAGCGTTTGAGACTCACTGTGTAAATTCGTACCTGTCAGACACTAAAGCAGTAAGTTGAAAAGTTGCAGATTGCACGGGGCAAAGGCCAGAGAAAAGCTGCGGAACCGGAAGGTCGGTACCGGGGGTCGTCCGCATTTCGTGCAGGAAGTGTCAATGGAAAAAGAGCAGAGGTCCGTCGACGGCCCCGATAGGATGCTGCGTCTCGCATAATTTCCTCGATGCAGGCGAAGAGATACTACCGGCGATGCAAAAGTTGCGCAGGGCGCAGGTACGCATGGCTGGGCCGCCTTGCACAAGAGACACACGGTATTATGGGAGGGAGGCATGAAGTTCTCTTGAGGGCGTCGGTACAGATCCAAGTAGGCTCTGTAACATGCGCTTGCCTGCGCAACCGGCTCTTCCATCGCACACGACTAAAGACTTCCAGCAGGCCTAGCCACCACTTCTGTTTAAGGCCGACCGTTGCAATGTAGGCGTAGACGAGAACGCGAATGTCTGCACAGTGTGCCGTGCCTGGCGCGATCGTGGCAGGACAAGTGCGCGGGAACGGAACGCTGCGGCGCTTTGGAGCTGCGAGCTCCCGTCCTCCTTGTGGGACAAGCCCGGAGGTCCCACCCGGTGCGCGCGCCTTCAGATGCCCGTGAGAGACTGGAGAATGGAGACTAGAAGCTCGAGATGTTGGGGGAGGATGGGGGAGACTGGGACGGGTGGACTGGGGGCTGAGGGCCAGCTCCAGAAAGACAAGGCCCCACTCCTTGTGCGCGATTGCGGGCCAGTGGAGGTACGAGTACGAGCCGGAACCTGGAAGATAGATGAATTGAGTTCAAAGGGCCACCACCAACAGCAGTATGGCCAAGTCGCTCAATCGTCTTCCATGTGTGCTAATTTATCCGCTAGCAGCCGGAAAGTCTGCCGCGGTCCCAGGAACTTTGCAGCCGGCCGCTATAAGTAGGTGGGAGCGGCTATTAAGAGCAAAGCGCATTAGGCCATCGGGTGCTTAACCTCAGCGACTGCCCCGGAGGACAGGGGCGGACAAAAAGATGAGTGCTCCATCGTAAAGATGGAAGAGCTCAAGGTAAAGCCGGGCTGCTTTGACTCCCATCGCATTCGCTCACTCTGCCGCTCTAACAGCAAGAGCACCGGCCATAGGCATTCGCGGCTGAACAAATGGGTTTAAGGTTGCTTAGGGTCCATAATTGGTCTTTGATGCCCCCAGTACAATGTGCCGTCTCCAGACCCTCATGTCTGTAGGGGCTCAGCGCTCGTGTCTTGGTAAGTCGTACTCCTAGCGCGCCTAGGTTTAGGGATCGCATGATGTTGTACTTGTATGCAATCCCCATTTGAGATAGAGTCTTCGGAAACGAAGGGGGAGACTCCTTTGTGCCTTCCGATGTAATACGCTGCGAAAGCGCGAAGAGAAGGTGAAAGTTCACCCATTGCAGTGACGAATTGTTGGGGATATAGCAAGTAGTATCTGGATGCATGTGCATATGTAGGTGCGGACGCAGTCGTGCATGATGGGCACGAGAATCCCTAGCAGTGCTAGTAGACACTGAGGAAGAGCAGACTGCTACCTGAGGCTGGTACTAGCAGTAGGTGCCGAAGAACTCGACTCGTTCTTCAAAAGCCCCATGCCAGCATGTGTTGAGACACGATGTCGCAGGAATTTCAAGCAAGGGAGGCCGGCTCGTGCTTCTCCTCCCTTGCCGGCTGCCCATCAGTCGAGTGATTAGAGGCAGAGGGCTGCGTCTATCACAGAACACTGATGTCTGGTAGGTTGGTGGTCTTGGTTGGCGCCGTGTGGCGAAAGCCAAGCGTGAGGGTGCCCCTGTCACCGCGTCCTCTGGCGTAAACTCGGTGTGCAGAAGATGCAGTGCAGGCATGCCAGGCCCTGGCAAGCGGATGTCGGACTGTGACCATGCAGCGAAAACGAGCCGCTTCAGAGACGAGAATGCTCAGGCCCTTGGACAGCATGAATGAGACAAGCGAGGCTGGGGGCCGAACTAGATGGGAGCGCGTGCCGTACAGTCTGTGCTCCGTGCGAAGTTTATTCTTTGTTCAAGTAAAGAGCCGACGATCAGTGCAGCCTCGCCGCCCTTTTTCTCTTCGCTTATGAGCAGTGCTCTGTCCTCGGCTGGCAGGCGCATGGAGACGTGACTGGAAATCACCCCATTCGCCAGCAGCAGAGCTTATGCGCACGGGTAGCACCTTTCGGGCTTGTACTTGCCGAAGAGGCCAGATTGCGGACAAGCTTCGGACAGGGCAAGCGCACACGAGGTGCGATCCTGCGCACTACCTAGAGCATACCATGGTGCTCCGTGGCTAGAACAGTGGAACAGCCAGTTACGACCCAGGAAGTGCCATAGCAGACAGAATTCAAGCTGTGACGAAACTCGCAGCAATGGATCCCTTGCTGCCTAAGGCTATAGGATTAAGTACGGTATTTACATATCTAATTCTTGGGATATCATCACCTCGCCCTACCTCTATTGGACCAGGCAGCGCTAGATAATACCCGGTAGCCACTGGCTATTAACCCAGTATTCTTATCAACCGCGAGTTGATACGAAGAAATGCGCTACAATTTGTGTGCACTTCTCAGACGAGAATGCATGTCATGTGCACTTGGCGAAGATGGGGTTTGCCATGCATGGAAGATAAGTCTACCTACTAGGTACCTAGGTACGGCCGGAATGATCGTTCTACACAGTTTTTCCTAATGGCTCCATGACGAAAAAGCGCGGAGTTCGTTTCAATAAGCAATTTGGATGTTGAGAGCGGCTGAATCAAAATTTAATCAGCAGCAGCTCTTGCTAGTGTTATCCAAAGGGCTGCGTTCGGGCAGAGGCTGAGCACTACAGCCCTCATAGTGTCACTGTAGCTCAGATTTAACCGCCAGAATCTGCGAGGACCTCGGCGCTTCTCAGCACTTCCATCACCAACACTGCACCACCATCACGGGCAGTCATCACAGAGTGCGACTCTAGAACCGACGGCTGTGACGGCGGAGAGGATTACATGTGCGAAGGGACGACTGCTCTTCGCCCTGAGCGATATATTCTATCGATATGGGCTGTCACACAGCCGCCATCATTCGTCCAATGGGCGATTGCGTGGCTACACACAGCGTTCCTCCAATGACTGTGCATTGGCCCCCATGTGACTGACAACCACTCTATACCGTCGCAGCCACGAGCGAATATCCGTAAGCCAGGATGCGTGTCTGCGTTCTTCGAGAGCTGGTCACAAGGCTGACGTTCCATCCAGATGGGCGCTTGCCATAGATACGCAGTAGAAGCATGGAAGGTGCAAAGTGGTTGCGAGTCGTGCATCTAGGCTACCTTGTGGTGCGTTATCGAATGCTATTCTGCCGCGCTTCCCACATCACCCACACATCCATCAAGACCACAGCCTGCGGATAGACAAGTCGTACGTAATGGGGGCGGCCAACACTCATGGATGGTGACGATCGATGATAAATATGGCGCCTTCTCCTCTCGCTCCCGCTCGGCCGCTCACTCTCCGCACTTGGATGGACGGACGCCAAGGCTGAGTGAAGAGAGAAAGCTGAAACTACAAGAAGTCGTCAAAGGTGACGCGCGCATTATCCACGGACTTATCCGTCATTCATGCCATACGTCGCTCTATTACCGGCGGCGCAACTATCAGTCTCGATCGCTCGAAATTAAAAGGACAAGCCTCAGCTTAAGATCATCATTGCAAGGAGCCCGGACGAGCGTGCGCATAATAACCAAATCACGAGCTATTTTTGTGTGAACCTCTTTCAGTAGCCTCCCACACTAGCATTACTCGCAACACCCATCTGCTTTGTTCTCGGGCGCTTTGATATTACCGGACACTACCAGATTTTTCGAGAAACCGAGTGTGAGTAAGCCCGTTAAAAAAAAAGAAGTGAGTGCATGCTCCGTGCATTTGCTGCCGCACAGATCCTTTTTCTGACCGGAGCAGGGATTCGAAATTACCGTGATCCAATTCTAAAGCATCGACCGTCTCGGTGTTTTGACACCCCGCCTATCCGGACAAGGAGCAGCAGGGAGGCAAAACAGCGATCAGAGAGAAAACAAAAAAAAGTTTTCTCTTTCATCCCTCACCGAGAGACATTTGGTGGGTGCCCGGTACGGCAGCGGAAGCTAGGATTCTTGCCCCTAGGATCTATCATTTCGCTTATCCAGTCCCGGTAAATTGGACTAGGGAGTCTCAGCGCATTTCAAGGCAAGGGCTGCGAGTCGTCATCAGTCATCGGCGCAAAATACAAAGGCCTTGCTCTACAGAGCCACAAAATCGCACTACAAGATACTACCGGACTAGGGCAATCGTCCACGGACCCCCGGCAAACGGACGGAAACAGCGTGCGAATCTGTTACGCTTTTCACGCCACTCGGTCTTCGCAGAATAATACGAAGGTAGCACTCGTGCTTGAGAGGTGCGATACGAAAGGTGTTGTTGAGAAAATCAAAAGGCTGGCCCGGTGGTTGGTTGTCCACTAGGAGTCATTACGGACCTACTACGGTATTCCATCGCCCCTAGAGCCGCTCAGCTGGGTGCACACCGGCTGAATCGCCCCCTGGCCCCAAAAAAACAAAAAAAACCAGACATCAAATCAGCAAGAGGAAGAGGCCAGCCGTGAATCGGGCTGCCTCCTTCGCCTGGAACCTGCGCGACGCAGCGCTCAGCATCACCCTAGGCTGCGCAACACTCGCCGACTAGGCAAGGTCCTCCAGCAAGCCAGTTAGAATCACCGCTCGCGCGCTTTGTCCTTGGATTGGACTGGGTGCAACCATACGCAAGACGGAACCCAAGCAAAGATTGGGAGCGAAAGCACGAGAAGAGAGAGAAAGAATACCTAATCAGCAACATTGAGCCAGTGTCAGCAAGAACGACTCTAGCACTGTGTGGCGGTCGCCCGAAGGTTCCACCGCAAGCGCACGCACGCACGCACACACAGTGACTAAGCCAAGCCTCCCATCTGAGTCACTAGGCGCACGCCCCCTCCATCTCGAGCCCAGCCGCGAGCCCACCATCACCAGTGCTTGACCGGGACTCAAAAGGTGTTGTTCATACCCATGCCCATGCCTACCTAGCTTCGACCGGGAGGAGGTCCACAGTCGCTGTTCTCCCCCCCCCCTGTCGCATGCCGGCTGCCCTCGTCTCTCTGCGAGACCTGCCAAGGCCTGTCTTGTCTCGCTGCACACCAGCGAAAATTCTCTGCGGCCACAATATATACCTCGAATGCATGCCCGCACACTTCCCTCTCTCTCCTCCGGCTTTCATCTTTCTGGCTTCTGCCAATGAATCACATCTCCACTCGCCTCTTGGGACTTCTGATCCACGCATCGTCGACCTCAGTGCCGACGCCATCTACCACCACCACCGCATAATCACCGCTTGCCTAATCGAGGCGGCGACCCCATCATTGCCACAGCCAGGCCGCAACGTCGGACTTGGCACCCTTACTTCCTCTCACACAAAGATAGGAAGAGAAAAGACGGAACAGATATCGTTGCAGATTGGTCATGTTTGACGCAACAAGTAGTCTCTCCTCTAATTCCTACTCTTCCGACTACATACCAAGGTGACGAGTCTTTTCTCATCGCACTTTTTTTTCCCCCCCTTTCATATACCCCATTTTCCTCCGACAAGCAAACAAGTCTGGAGAAAACCAGCAGGAGGATATCTCTACTTTCTTCATTTTCTCGGGTACGGCACTTTTCAGCCCTGCCCTCTATACGCATAAAGCAGAAAAAGAACCTCGATCCACGAGAAGGACTATTCACGATACGCCGTCAGTCGAGAACCGCGAGCCAAAAGGCAGTTCTTCACTGGAGGAGAGGTTGAGGAGCGAGCGTCAAGTGGACCTCGCAAGGGAGCTATCACATAATGAACTATCCATCCCCACGAACACCTGGATCGACTCCGATCCACGAGTGGGAGTATACACGAATGTCGTCCGCTACTCCAACCCCATCACCACGGCCGAGCTGGCTCGAGACGACCCCTCGACGACCGGCGACCCGCGCAGCTCACAGCCGGGCCAGCAGCTATTCCCAGGCCGGCGGCGCTTCTACACCACGGGCTCCGGTAGATTCGCCCCGCTACAACAGCTCCGGCCAGTATGCTACGGTTGATGTGAGTCCCAAATATTTTTCGTCATCGCGCGGGCCCTCCGGGTCGTTCCAGTTTCCTGCCCGGCGCGACCGCCGATACTCTCACACCTATGTCCGGGCTACAACTCCGTATGGAGAATCCGACGAGGACGAGATATTCGAGGCTTCGGGGCGCACCTATGTGTTGCTTGCCGAGTCGCGAAACAAGGGTCGCAGGAACTCGCAGCATCTGCATGACTATGATGGGATACGGTACACTAATCACGACGACTACCCACAGGGTACCGCCGCCTACTACGCCGATCCGATCTATGGTCGAGATGCCGCCTACGAGTCCCCCCAGTCGCACATGCCCACGCATGCCCGACCTCCCACCAGCCACGGCCACGCTCGGCGTTCGTCGGCAGCCGCCAACGTCCCTCAGAGGCCCTCCACCGTCCGGCCGACGACTCAGGCCTACCGCGCCAAGACTGCCGCTGCCGCGGCCGTGACGCCCAAGGCCACCGAGGCGGACGCCAAGAGGCACAAGATTCCGACGGGTTATTCTCTCAAGAACTGGGACCCCGCCGAAGAGCCCATCCTACTCTTGGGCAGCGTCTTCGACGCCAACAGCCTAGGTAAATGGATCTATGACTGGACCGTCTACCGCGCCGGAGCAAACTCCCCCATTGCCGATATGGCAGGCGAGCTTTGGCTCCTCCTGATCCAGCTCTCGGGCAAGATTAAGCGTGCGGAAGACATTGTGGGCCGCGTTCGCAGCCCTGAGAATCGGGAGACGATGAACGAGTTTCTCGCTTCTGGTGAGCGTCTCACGGACAAGCTTCGCTTGCTGCTCAAGGCGTGCGAGGCTCCCATGCTGAAAGCCGCCAAGAAGAAGCAGTCCGGCCTTGGCAAGAACTCCGGGGTGGAGTTTGTGGACACGCTCTTTGGCCGTGACCGTGAGCTCGCGAAGACGGAGAGGTTTATGCAGAGCGTCAGGCTGTTTAGCCTGCGATTTGACGCCAACTGCGAAAGCATTTTGCAAAACCCATCTTCTTGAACGGAGCAAACCCACTGGATAAAGACGGGGAATAACATAGTCTCACCCTTATTCCAGGATAACGGATGCGAAGATGTTTTCCGGAAGTGGCCAATAAACCAAGAGAGGAGACGCGCGTGTGTGTAAAATTGCCTTGGACTCTACCGCTCTCCATATCAAAAAACCTCCCATCTTAATCTTTCGTTGGTTTTTTTTTTTTTTCCTTTCCTTTTATCCAATCTGGCAACTTCCGAGGATTCCGGACCACCGAAGTTGAACATGGCCTACGCCGCCGGACGCAAGAGGCCAGAAAGAAGAGAGAATGTACACTAATACCGCTGATTTTTGTTCACGTCCGTGGAATCTCCAATGGATACCCACTTCACGGACTCTTTTATTTTCCATTTCCTTTGTTCTCAACTCAGTCTTGGAGCGACGAACGGGTTTTCTTTTCTGGTTATTCAAAAAGACAGATTTCTTTAGGGCGACCTGTACTACCACCAATGCCCACGCGGAGGGGAGACACCGAGACATGGGGCATTTTTCCATCTAGAGATACCCAACGTTATCATTTCGGGCGCGTCGTCAAATGAGTGAAGGGGGAGGAGGGGAAGAAAAAAAAATTGGCGACGGCAGGGTGGCATGGTTGTCTTTTCATTTCACACGAAATTTCTTTTCACTTTTTCTTTTTTTTTTTCACTGACTTTTTTATCTGGGATTGTAATTCCGCTTGTAGCAATGAGGACTACAGCGTTATTTTTTTTTTATTGGAACCTTGTGGGAAATCAGGATGTCTACTAGATAGAGGGACTAGTTTATTGCGCAATGATGATGCTTTTGATGAGCTCGAATAAAGTTGTCTGCTTTGCCTACCATTTTCGACTTTTTATCTGATGTGTTGATCGATGCTTTGCTTTGTGGGGGAGTAGCGCGTAAGGGTTTGCCCAGTTGAGCATTCCAGGTATGAAGCTTGTTATGTACATGCGGTTGAAATCGAGTGAGATGCATATGAATGCAAGTTATTTTCGTGAGCCAGTCTCATGAATACCGTAGTAGTCCTTTGGTACGAGAATGAATGGAATGTCTTGCCATGATGCTTGCGCATCTCGAAGGGGGAGGAGAAGAAGAAGAAGAATATGCAGAGAGGACCTATGACTTGACATGATGTGTTGCACTCGTTCATGCAGATGAATAAAGTGGCCAAAAGTCTTTATTCAGAAAAACATGCAGGGACTGCTCGCCATGATGAACGAGGCAAATGGATCAATGTTTCAGTATTCAACGGCCTATTTTTTTTTTTTCTTTTTCCCCTTCTCCCCCTTTTTGTTTCTCAGACATTCTGCCACCGCTACATTACGACAGAACGCGTCTGTGTACGTTTTTTACGCGTTTGCTACCGTTGACATGTAAGGTTTTTGTGTTTGAGGCGTTTGGGGATGGAGATGTAGTTTGAGTTGGGACCTTTAATGAAAAAACTAAGGTAATATTCAAGGTTCCATAATAATGCAGAGGATCGGAAGATGGATGCGTAAACTTGTTCTTGTGCATGTCTCAAGCCTCATTGCTACTAGCAGTTCCATGGCACTTTGGTGATACTTTTTTTTTTCTTTTGAGGATTCTGGGTTCCTGCCACGGTGTTTACGAAAATAAACTCGATTCGATGGTTTGAATGGGACCAGCCATTCTGTCTCATCCGTTGCAGCCTCAGCCTGCTGCGTAGGCGCCCGGCAGAGACAGCGTCAGGCTGGGGGGGGAGGGAATGGAATGGGGGCGCCTCACAGCCTCGTTTCTGTCATGGAGCCTTTTTTATTAATACCGTCTGATGTGGGAAAGGAGAATGATGTGGTTGTACGCCCACGTTTGACCGAGGACCTGCACTTGTACGACGATAATAATAAAAAAAAAATGGGATGCGGTGCGAGGGGAACGAGGGGAACGAGGATGAATTGATTGGAGAAGACCGCCAAGAGGTTTTTAAGCGCACTCCCTCCCTGATGGGCTGGCCTCGTGCGGAGAATGGTGGTGGTTTTATTCACCGGGTTTCCCAAGGTGTTGCCCCCTACTATGGAATCGTGAATGGGCGATATTCGGTGTTGGCCTTCATGTAACAGGATAGACCTGGCTCGTGTCACTGCTTCAGTCATGGAGTAAGAGGCGTCGAGGAGACCATTTGTCGTGACACCGCCGAGAGAGAGACACATCACGCTGCCTCTTTTTTTTTTGGACGAGTATCACGCCAGGCGTTAATTTGTTGCCTTTCAGCCCTGTCTTGGGCCGCGGGGAAAAAAAAAAAAATCGGACTGGTCACATTGGGGAGAGGAGAGAAGTGGTGGTTCGCGCTTTGAAGCCCGACCGGGCATGAATAACGTGTCATAAAAATTTTTTATTCTTTGGGCACGCATATGAGGGGGGATTTGGAGCCAGCGGATTTTGGGGTATTGCAGTTTGCACCGAAAAAGCCTTCAATAGCAATATTCAGATGGGTATGCTTGAGGAGCGTGACATTGTATGCCGTTGGCGCTTATTGCGAGGGAATGGAATATAGGATGACTTGCATGGTCCATCCCCGAGTTCGGGCGATTGCCAGAATAAGAGAGATGGAGTAAATTAATGACTTGCGTGTGCATGGCTTCTTGCTGCTCTGAACATGTACGGCATTACTGCTTTCTCTCCTTCGCATGAGGTGGACCTTGGAACATAGACCGGGGTTGATGCTGCTCGGCCGTGGTCCATATCAGGCCCATTGTCTGTGTAGCATCGAGACATGGATATATAGACCAGCCCATCCTTTCACACGTCAAATAAGGCCGAATGCATGACTGCGTCCGAACTGCTGGTGCTGAAGAAGGAATCTGACGGCTTACTTTCCATATCCAACAGGGCTGAGCAAACACCATGGGTCATTATACTCATTGTCCGCGATCCTGTCAGCTCGAACTGCATTTTCAGACTGGGACATGATGCCCGGAATAGGCTAAAGAATACCACTTTATGCGCGCAAGGCGATAGGATGTAATGCAGAGATACGTAATGTCTTACAAATGGAAAAAAAAAGAAGCGTTTGACTTGAGATGCATGCCCTGCGCGGCACGCTGCATATCAAAACTTGCCTGCTTCGCGCATCGAGCAGCTTTGATGCCGCCGCTGATGCGGCCATCCGAACAGGTGTTCGTCCCGACTGCTGCAAAGCAACCCATGATCTGTGCGTACCCGGCCTGATCCCCCCCCAGCCTTTTCTTATACGACTACGACCCTGACACCCATGAGGAAAAGGGAAAGGAGCGCGAAATCTTACTGCTTGCTGTTACCTCATGCACTTGGGAGGCCCACTCGTCTCTTATGGGTGTGTAATCCGCAGACTGCACGCCTTTACTGTATGTATGTACTCTTCCGCCGGTGGAAAGGAGCCGGATTTAGCGGTGGGCTGGTGGTCGATTCGATTTTCCCGGGGGGCCATCGGAGGTCCGGTGCGGCCGGACCGGGCCGGACACGCCGAGATCCCCGTCGACCGGCGCTAGTTGTCCGGAGGTGTTCAGGACCGGCGTTCCGATCGGTGTGGGGGGAAGGAGACTTGCTCGTTACATTGTTTTCATTCGTGTAGACGGTGAAGCCTCGTCTGAGGATCAGATGTGTCTTGGCCAGAATGAGTGTCGTCCAAGTTCAGCACCGTACAGTGCATGAAGAAGCTCTAGGAGAAAATCTAGTTGTGAATATCTTCCGGTGTGCTATAGCTCCAATTTCATAACCGAGAAAAAGGCAAATAAACTTAATGGAATTTTGAGGACTGACTTATAGTAAGCAGCGTGCATAATGGATCACAAGAGCCGCCGTATGTGACGAGAAACTCGAAAGCCAATCATTCACGTGGCGAAACAGTGCTCCGTTTCAGTTCGAGAAAATAATCTGCATTGCCGCTATTTTGATGTAAAGCCAGAATTTTTGAAATTGTGAGATCTATTCAGATTCCGGGACAACCAATACTGCTCACCGCTCAGAAACATGATATATGGGACTGCATACTGAGGGCCTAGCTCAGGAACCCCTGTGAACCATCATGTATATCTTTAGGTAGTAGTCATGTGTTTTTTTGCAGTGTTCGTCACATGCTTCCATTACAGGACTACATCGCGTCTTCCTGCTCTTACTCCTTAGCTCTTGACTAATCCCGCTGGTCATGTCCAACACCAAGCAAGATGACGAGATTCACAAGCCTTGATTCTCATCCTCAGTCTTCTCCCTCTAATTCAGCATTGTAAAGCACGCTACGGGGACATATCCTATGTCCGTCACTACCAGCTTTCCGCAAGCCCTCTTCCATCTCGCCTCATAAGGCGACTCGGGCTCGTGATCCACCATCAGACATAGTCTCTGTCCTTATCCTGTCAAATGAGCGGTTGTTCGACGGAGTTGCACTTTGGAACTGGGAGTGCTTCAACTTCTTCATCACGATCTGACTGTCTAGGTAGCAACACTCTCTCGCCTATATCATCGCCGTTTGTCGTTGACTCATCTTTTTCAACCGTTTAGACTTCTAGCGTTATTGCGGCCCTACGCGGTCCGGCCATGAGCTTCTATTTCATCAAAATGGCATGGCGCACCAGCACCGCCCTTGACACGCTGCGTTAAAGAGGTAGCATCAGTCAAAGATTGACATCATAAACTGTAAAGCTACTGGCATATGAGCAGTCAAAATAAGGATCGAAGTCCGTGTTGTCCAAAATGGTATCGTTCATTATCGACATGTTATGTCGCTACAGAACAACGTCGGCCTTCTTCCCTAATGTGCAAACTGATGGAAGATTGCATGCATTTACAATATCGCGCACTTTAGTGACAGAAGCCAATCCAGATAACACAGTCTTGAGCTCATACACCAAGTCATTACCTACAATTAAGTTTGATGTATATTGTCGATGCATGATTCAATACCAGTGATACCATAGCATCTGGAACATATGCCCTGGTGTCCAAAGAAGCGCAAGTCTAAGCTCTAGGCAGGTCTATCTAGCATCTAAAGATTGATTAGCCGTCTGATGTGGTAGCGGTTGTTGCCCCGGGCAGTTTGCTGGCTCCGTGCCTCGACAAAGTCTGGATATGGCGATGAAGAGTCCTGTTGGCATTTAGTATTGATCCACACTATAAAACCATATGATATGATAATAAACAGTGGGCAAGATCATACCGACGACCAGTTCTTCCATTTCTGCTTTCACAACTTTGTATCTCATCTCCCGATGATCAATCTCGGCGAGGAAATTATAACAGCCAGTCAACACTTGAGAACGTGTGATTGTACAATTTTATTTTTCTTTTAAAGAAATGAGAGCGATCTCTCTATCAGATTCGCTCGAGCGAACTTGTCGTATCCTAGACTTGTGGTCCCAAAAAGAGTATTTACTACCATGACCTGATTCTCCGAGGATATGACGGGTTGGTCAAATATAGCATCATCTACCACCAAGAAGCTGTCGGCGGCTCTGGATCACAAATACTGACCATAATGTAATGACAAGTTTTTCTACTTTAGAAAGCATGATTCACTCGAGAGCAAAATCAGATCGTGGATTAAATACAAGAGAAAGTCCTATAACACACAAGACGTTTTCGTGGACGAACCTCACCAAGACAGATGTTTGCGTAATATATCCACAGGCACCTCATAAGAGCTATACTAAATTTTGATTTATAAATTATACTCGAAATCGGCTAGAGCACTTCAAGTACTTGAAATTCTACAATGTTCATAGAGATCAAGACGGTTCTGCGTGCTCAAGGGTAGCTATCAAATGCTGCTGACTAAGCCTCGATTGTGAAAAATTCCCATACTATCCAGATGATAGAATTCTTCAGACACCGCCTGATATCACAAGATCGCAGGGCCATCCAAGCTCATCCATGAGCGTCGTATCATGGATGGAGCGCATCAATCTACTAAATGAGTCCCCATCTTTCATACTGAGTCTCCCTAGTCTGCCGTTGCCGCAGCCATGCATTACATTCGGCTGCTCAAGCCGCCAACTCGATCTCGTTCCGGAAAAGGACAGTCCCTAGACCTAGTCTTCACCATCACCACAGATCTGGGGGACTCGTTCCTCTACCCGGACGAGCCAATCGACCTGGAAATCAATGCCGAGCTGTCAACCATCTCCGGGCCTAGGAGAGTCATCCCGTTGGGGCCCCCGCCGGGGACGGGCAAGCTACAGTGGCGATCTGGCATGCGCGTGGCAAAGCCATCAGTTGACATCTCCGGGATCGCGCAGCATGCGTTTAAACCAGGGAATAAAGTCGACATTTGCATTAGCGCGCAGAGGTCTTCCGCACGTGGAGTGCGCGACATCCTGGCCACGACTGTCGTTTCGGAAGAGGAGCCGGCGGGACAGGTGATGCCAGTCTGGATCACTCTGAGCAATGACGAGGCTGACGTGGAGGTTTCCACGCGCCGACTATCTTTGCCCAGCACCCCTGAGCGGGAAGTCTACGTCGAATTCGAGGAGGAAATCGGGGAGAGCATTGCTCGACACATCTGGGACGCTGGAGTAATTGCCTTTTGCGCTATAGCAGATGCATGCATGCGGCCGACGCCATCGGAAACTGAACCGTCTTGCCTCAAGACCCTGAAAAGTCTATTCGCGGGATCAAAGCCCATCAACGTCCTGGAGCTAGGATGTGGAGTTGGGATCCTCGGGGTAGGCCTGAGTGTCGTCTACCCACTGATGCGACCGCCACCCAACCGTAGATGCACCATTCTCATGACGGATCTCGAGGAGGCAGAGAGCCGCGCCCGATCCAACATGAGTCGGCTCCTCCAGGCCCGACACGAGCGCAAACCCGCCGTCAATCTCCCGACGACGCTTCTCTACGAGAACCTGGATTGGGAAGAGGGCCGAAAGGGAGCGTTTGGCCCAGAAGCGCAGAGCCGCCGCTGGGACGTCATCATGCTCAGCGACTGCACGTACAACGTGGATATGCTTCCCGCGTTGGTCGAGACGCTATCCGCCTTGCACTCGTCCAATGTAGCGCACGCGGTCGCGGGCGAGCAGCGGCAGTCTGCAAAGGTCTTTCTGGCAACAAAGCCGCGGCATGCTTCGGAGGAGGCCTTATTCGACCTGTTAGCTCAACAAGGATGGACTGAGCTGCATAGGCAGACGCTGCCGCTGCCCGTGCTTGGAGCAGAGGCGCAGTCTGTGGAATTGTATCTCTACGAAAAGCAATGAAGTGGCAATTTGGAAAAATCAGGAACATACGACAATCCAGACGCTCAGCACATCACGTCCACGTCTCTCAGCGTATGACGAGATCTTGCATTATCATCATATGCCTCATTATCTGTGCCAATGTTTCGTGGATGGCACATTCGTGATGCAGTATTATGATTCAGAATTATGATTCAGATCTCATCTTCATCAGTGAAACTGTATGGCGTAGGGTGGTTTTGGCAGGAGCTCTGATTAAAGCTTCCTGTGGGAGCTTGTACTCGTCCAGAAGTTCGTATTGTGGTACAAAATCTTTCTACTGACACCTTTCTGGCACATGATGTAAGAGATCGTCCTGGGCTTGCTGACTTGGATGCCGTTGGGGTCGCGAGGAATCCACGTGCAATGCAACGCTGCGAGGTCAGCGAGCTTATTGGCCTTGCCCAACCAGGTGAAGGAAGAGGGATACGACAGTCAATCCCTGAGGATGCCTCATTGCGGCGAGGGCAGTTGGGATGAAGCAGTAGTCATAACAGTATCACAGCTTGTAGATCACTAAGCTCGGGAGATTACCGTGTGAGGCATGCCTGCGATGGAGTGGGATGCCTCTGAATGTGGTCAGAAGTTGGAAGAAGGTGTTTCGATATTCGACAGACTTCGTGAAGATGTTCACCGGGCGGAATTACGCAACACTCAAGAGCTAGTCGACAAAATCAATCCAAATAGAATTGAATAGAGGTTAGCTGAATAATGATAATCTGTTACTCCGAAGGGGGGGGGGGGGTATACGGCTTGGTTCCGACACGCTGGGCTCAGTAATGAGATGATGGAGACTCTGTTTCTGCACCTACTCCGTAGCAGCAAGGACGGAACTGAGACCCGAGCGCTATTTCCTCGTGATTCGCCACGGGTGTCTGCTATCTTGAGCAGCACGGACTGCGGTGATGATGCAATCTATGGGCGGATAATGCTGCTCGTATCCACCGCGCCGGAGCATCAGCTGGCGGACTTTCAGTTATTTTGTCTTTTGTATGATTGCACGCACATTAAATGCAGTGCAGAGGGGAGGATGAAGGGGGACCCGCTGTATGCAACGCTGCGACCCCGGTATGGCGGAATAGTGTATCTCATTCATGGTGGAGGAGGAAGAAGCAGAACGGTGTGCGTGGGTGATCGTTTGGCGCTTGGAGGTTCTGGTGGTCGAAACCTGGTCCTGGTTGCTTGGATCCTCGCATAGGGGCGGGACAGATAGCCGGAGATGAACCGCTGACTTACGGGCTGGGATGCACGGAGTAGGGGACATGGCACTGGGTCCTGCTTGATACATGATATCGGTATAGAGGTACTCTTTCTTTCCCACGATATTTCACACGTATTCTTATGAAAACATCGCAAAAGCCCTCCTTCTGCTGTCGTATCGGTTGGGTAGATGCTGTGATAGGAAAAAAAAAGACCCAGCTGCACATCGCTATGTAGGGTGCTTGCGCCCGGAATTAAGGATGGAATTAAAGGTAAGATTACATGTAGATGGAAGCTGGAATCCCTGAATGGCTGGAGTTGGGGGATCTTGGAGGGCGAGGAGTTACAATTACCAGTACAGTCACGCCGTAGATACGCAAGGCCGCAGTACCCGTGGCAGCTCGCCCCAGCGTGCAGAGTACTCTCGACAACCGTACCACGCATCCCCATCAGCAGGTACCCGCAACCCTGCTCGGCACATGGCAAAAGGCAGCTTTTTTTTTTTCGCATGGATTATTAATGCGCGGGACAACGCTAGGCCGGTTAAAGACACCAGCAAGGACACAGTCATCCGGCGAGCGGGATGGGAATAGTCTGACCAAAGGGTAATTAATGCAACTGTAATTAATGAATGGCATGGTTCTGTCTCCCCCCCCCTGCTAGCCACGCTAGGTCGAACAATTGCTCCACGCTTGGTACGACGGAAGCCTTTCTGGTTCTTGCCTAGGCCGGGCACGCAGGGCGCTACGCTTCATTCAATGGGCATGAACCGCTTTTTTCTCTCCTAAACGTAAGTTTCTTCACAGCCATATTTTCTTCGCATTTCTACTTTTTTCTGAGATTTGCCGAGGAGAAAAGGCGGGGGTTTTCGAAAGCTTGTGAGTCAAGAAATCGTTTGTCACATCGGTTTCTTTTTCTCTTCAACTCGAGCAGAGAAAGAGAGCCCCTGTTCAAGATCGGCAGCATGTGGGATCCAGCACTCCGCCTATTTGATGGATCTTAGCAGTGGACGCTAGCTCGGGAAACACCGATTCTGCTTGTCCTGTGCTCTGCGTCCATCACACCGTCCCTCGTGTCTGTTTGCGTGTACGGGGCAGCACGGGGCGTTGATACAAAATGGGTCGTGCGGCGAGACAACGGCGGAGCGGGCTGAATGGAACTGTCTCAGCCTTTCGAGACCTTTTTTTAACTTTCTTCTTGTCACCGCCGCCGTGCCGTGAGACCGACGCAAGGAGCGCCGCGAAAGGCGAAGCGAATTAAAGGACAAGAGGCCTGTCAATTGGGTGCTGGTATCGGTACCAATAATAGTAAGAAAGCAGATGGAAGGGTAAAATCAGATCCGATCCAGCACGGTGGTACCAGTGGTAGACTTGCGGTTAATAAGTACTGCTACGCACCGTCTGACAGCTAAGGTAGTACCTTGGTGTTCCAATGACTGCAGGAAGTCACTGATGGTCTTGGTCGTGGCCATGGCGCCACGTATTGACATGTTCTTTTACCTCTTTTCTGTTCCTGGTCCGGCAGTCGGAAACCCTATCTTTTGCGCATCAGTACCAGCAGTAGAGAAGAGCGATAATCCTGCTCCCTAGGTACCTATGTAAAGGAGAAATAGGGGATAGGAAAACCAGGAGAACGGGAATCTAGGTAGATAACAGGCGGTATACGAGGACTATACTTCCTAGTATCCGCGTGCTGCATGATTCGGGGGCTGAAAGTGGACTTTCGGTGGGTTGTCCGGTATATCACCGCCATTCACCCAAATGGCGGGCACGTTTCTGCCACCACCTGGTTGCTGAAAGAGATCGGAGCCGTCACAAAAATAATAGTCGTATCGAAAGGGGTAGAACAAGAGAAAAAAAAATAAATAAAAATAAAAACAAAATAGTCGGGGAGTAGGCTGCTTTTCGGTCAGTTTAGACTGGGTACGCAGCAGCAGCAGGCCTCTGAAGATACCTACCTAGTAGTAATCAAAGAGTCCCTTGTCGTCGGCGCCTTGTACCTGTACTCGGCCCCTCTCGGCACACGGAGTTGCGCGCTGAATCACTTTAGCGTAATCAGCCCCACGAACCTGACAAAGACAGCGCCACTCGCAGCGCGCCATCCCCCATCGCATTGCCGCTTTAGGCACTATTGACTGCACCCCAATGACCGGAATTTTTTTCAATGCTTTGTTCTGCTTGTCTCTCTTTCATCCTCTTGTAGGTACAAGTACTTTGCACCCGTTTCCGCGCCTTTTTTCAGCACAATGTTTTACCGCCTCTCGACATGTACCAAGTATCAACTGACAGCATGAAAAGTCTTGACGCCATATGAAAAAAAAAAAAAAAAAGAAATAGCACTGAACTGATGAGTAAATCGTCGTGCATAGCTGTCTGCAAAGTGACGCTGGAGTAAATGGTTCGCAGTCGATGATGCGCCCGTATTTCCGTATTTCCGCGTTCGGAAATGAGCCGCCTGCCTATTTATAAGAATTTCTCATTGCAGCAACTGCTATTCCGATGAGACGATGCGGAGTGCTCGATCGAGGGACATCATGAGGTAATAGGAAATCGTTCGCTTTCGCAAAATGACATTGTGACGACTCGGTTGGCCCTGTGGGATCCGCATCCGTCGCAACGACCAGTTGGTAGGTATTCGTTCCGCATCTCTCTTTTCTGCCTCTAAACCTCTCTTCTGCACTTGTCCTCGGCGTGACGTTCAAGGAACTACCTTAGCTTCCAATTCTCCTTTGTCTGCCCCCCCTTCCCCCGGCTAGCTCCCGACAAGTCCCCCAATCGCCGCATCTAAAGTGTAAAAAAAATTAAAAGAAAAATTCTCCACGCCGCCCTTGGCCCGGGTTTTACGACGGGGGCGGTTGTAAGCTCCGGGTCAACTCTCCTCGGACTGGCCACTTCGCCCACTCACGGAGTGGCTGCGTTGGCAAACCCCAGGCTTGCTACAGCCGCCCTGCAGGTGGGCCGTGTGCTTGTTGGCTGAAAAGATTGCCGGAGAACCTTCTACCGTCCCTTCGTAGTCGCGAGGCCATGGGTCGTACTTTGTAAAGCCGTTGCCTTGCAAGCGTTATCTTGAGAACTTTTCCCCCGGCAATCTTGGCGTCCGGTCAAAGATCCCCCTGGTAGCTCCGCCGACCCAATTTTTTTTGTGTTTTTATTTTCCTTTTGCCTTTTGCCGTGACTGAAAAGCACTACAAAACTCAAGGCCTCCTAGTGTTTTGCTCTGTCCGTTCATTCTCGTCATCGCTTGGCTGCCGGCTCTGGTTGTCATCCGGGACGCTTCCTCTGTTGAACCCATTTCTCATACTTTTTTTTTTTTTTTTTTACCTCTTAATACGCAAGTGCAAAAAGCCGTGCCTTTCTTCTGGTAGAATTTCACCGCTCGAAGACACCGCCTTACTCTTTTTGTTCTTTTTGGGGGTTTCTACAAACAGATCGAATAATAACAGCACTTTTTGTTATCCGTTGCAAATTGAATTTCCTCTCTGTTGATTGAGCCAGCTTGGAATTCTTCATCCTTTCAGCCTCTTCAGCCTCTTTCGTTCATCACTATCGGCGCCGTCAGTACTTTCCAGGTACCCCCTTACATACACATACAACATATATATACCTTGGTCAACGGTTTCCATCAATCTTTTTTTTTTTTTTTTTTTTTTTTTTTTTTGAATTTATATCACCACCAATATCAAACCGCTTCTTCGACGCTGAGACGAAATGACGGGGGAGCCACTCCCTTCCCAAGGGGAGTCGTTGCCCACCACGGCGCACTCAGATACGGCAAACGACCTGGAGCAGCTGGATTCGACCTCTGTCGACACTAGGGTTGAGGGGCAGCGGTCATCCAATGAGTTGGCCAGGGTGCAGACAGGAGTCTCCGTTGAGCAGGCCGAAGCTCAGTTCGCTGGCTTGCAGCGCGAGTTCACTGGTGTCTCTAGAGCGAGCCGCAGGAACAAGCACCAGAACCCATCTGACCCTGAAAAGGGCGCCACTGTCGCTTCTGATGATGACAGCACGTCCATCTTTGACCTAGAAGCTGCTCTCCGGGGCGACCTGGATGCTAGTACCGAGGCCGGAATCCGTTCCAAGCACATTGGCACCTGCTGGGACGGGCTCACTGTCAAGGGCATCGGTGGTCTGACCAACTACGTCAAGACCTTTCCCGATGCCATCATCGACTTCTTCAATGTCATCACTCCGACATTGGGACTGTTGGGACTGGGCCCGAAATTCACAGAGTCCACGCTGCTTGACAACTTCCAGGGTGTGTGTAAGCCTGGAGAGATGGTTCTGGTCCTGGGCAAGCCTGGCTCTGGCTGCACGACCTTCCTTAAGACCATTGCGAACCAGCGCTATGGATACACGAGCATCACGGGTGACGTCTTTTACGGCCCCTGGACGGCGCAGGAATTCAAGCGATACCGCGGCGAAGCTTGCTACAACGCCGAAGACGATATCCATCACCCTACATTGACCGTCGAGCAGACTCTGGGCTTTGCCTTGGACGTCAAAATGCCTGCGAAGCGACCAGGCAACATGTCCAAGAGCGAGTTCAAAGAGCACGTCATCACCCTGCTTCTCAAAATGTTCAACATTGAGCACACTAGAAAGACCGTCGTCGGTGATGCCTTCGTTCGTGGTGTGTCCGGTGGTGAGCGGAAGCGTGTCTCCATCGCCGAGATGATGATTACCAACGCCTGCATTCTCTCTTGGGACAACAGTACTCGTGGTCTCGACGCCAGTACTGCTCTCGACTTCGTCAAGTGCCTCCGCATTCAGACTAACCTGTACAAGACCTGTACTTTTGTTTCTCTCTACCAGGCTTCCGAGAACATTTACCAGCAGTTTGACAAGGTCATGGTCATTGATGAGGGACGACAAGTGTACTATGGACCCGCCAAGGACGCCCGTGCCTACTTCGAGGGCCTCGGCTTTGCTCCTCGGCCCCGACAGACCACCCCCGACTATGTCACCGGCTGCACTGACGAGTTCGAGCGCGAATACCAGCCTGGACGGTCCGCTGAAAATGCGCCCAACAGTCCGGATACCCTGCTGGCTGCCTTCAAGGCGTCGCCTTACCAGAAGCGGATCGAAGACGAGATCGCCGAATACAAGGCCAACCTCGAGCACGAGAAGGAAAAATACGATGACTTCTTGATTGCCGTTAAGGAGGGCAAGCGTGGTGCGTCCAAGCGCTCCGCCTATCAAGTCGGTTTCCACATCCAGATCTGGTCCATCATGAAGCGACAGTTCATCCTCAAGCTCCAGGATCGTTTTAACCTCACCGTCGCCTGGGCTCGCAGTATCCTTGTCGCTATTGTTCTCGGTACCCTATATCTCAACCTCGGTGATACCTCCGCCAGTGCTTTCAGCAAGGGTGGTCTGCTGTTCGTGTCCCTGCTCTTCAACGCCTTCCAAGCCTTCTCGGAACTCGGTGGCGTCATGACTGGTCGTGCCATTGTCAACAAGCACAAAGCCTATGCTTTCCACCGGCCATCGGCTCTGTGGATTGCGCAAATCTTTGTCGATCAGGCCTTTGCAGCTTCTCAAATTCTCGTCTTCTCCCTCATTGTGTACTTCATGACTGATCTCTTCAGATCTGCTGGCGCATTCTTCACCTTCTATCTGATGATCCTTTCCGGAAACATTGCCATGACGCTCTTCTTCCGAATTCTCGGCTGCATCAGTCCAGATTTCGATTACGCCATCAAGTTCGCCGTCGTCATCATCACGCTTTTCATCACCACGTCTGGCTATCTTATTCAGTACCAGTCCGAGAAAGTCTGGCTGCGCTGGATCTACTGGATCAATGTTTTGGGTCTCGCGTTTGGCTCGCTGATGGAGAATGAGTTTAGTCGCATCGATATGACGTGTACCTCGGAATCGCTTATTCCCTCCGGCCCGGGTTATACCGACATCAACCATCAAGTCTGTACGCTGCCTGGCTCGAATTCGGGCACGACCTTTGTCAGGGGCAGTGACTACATCGCTGATGGATACCAGTACATGCCTGGTGATTTGTGGCGCAACTGGGGTATCGTTATGGCGTTGATCGTCTTTTTCCTCTTTTTGAACGTCGCTCTCGGTGAGCTGGTCAAGTTTGGAATGGGTGGCAATTCGTTCAAAGTTTATGCTAAGCCAACCAAGGAGCTAGAGCAGCTGAACAAGGCCCTTCTAGAGAAGCGCGAGGCTAAGCGCAGGGACAAGTCCAATGAAGAGGGCGCCGAATTGAAGATCAACTCTGCAAGCGTGCTGACTTGGGAGAACCTCAACTATGACGTTCCTGTTCCCGGCGGTACTCGGCGTCTTCTCAACAACGTCTTCGGATATGTCAAGCCCGGCGAACTGACTGCTCTCATGGGAGCGTCGGGCGCTGGCAAGACCACTCTGCTGGATGTCCTGGCTGCCCGAAAGAACATTGGTGTAATCTACGGAGAGGTGCTGGTTGATGGTGTCAAGCCAGGAAAACAGTTCCAGCGATCTACATCTTACGCCGAGCAGCTCGACGTCCATGAGCCTACACAGACCGTCCGCGAAGCCTTGCGATTCTCCGCCGAGCTGCGTCAGCCTTACGAAACTCCCATCGCCGAACGACATGCCTATGTGGAAGAGATTATCGCGCTGCTCGAGATGGAGAACATTGCCGACTGCATCATTGGATCTCCCGAAGCCGGATTAACTGTTGAACAGCGTAAGCGTGTCACCATCGGTGTTGAACTTGCCGCCAAGCCCGAATTGCTCCTGTTCCTGGACGAACCCACTTCCGGCTTGGACAGCCAGAGTGCTTTCAACATTGTTCGATTCTTGAAGAAACTGGCTGCTGCCGGTCAGGCTATCCTCTGCACGATTCACCAGCCCAACGCTGCCCTGTTCGAGAACTTTGACCGACTTCTCCTGCTTCAGCGTGGTGGACGCACCGTCTACTTTGGTGATATTGGAAAAGATGCTGCTGTCCTGCGGGCTTACTTGAAGCGTTATGGCGCTGAGGCCGCCCCGACCGACAATGTTGCCGAGTACATGCTTGACGCTGTTGGTGCTGGTAGCATGCCCCGTATCGGCGACCGTGACTGGGCCGACATCTGGGAAGACAGCCCTGAGTTTGCACACGTCAAGGAAGTCATCACTGAGCTGAAGCAGGAGAGACTAGCTGCCAACCGCCAGGCCGACCCCACGCTCGAAAGAGAATATGCCTCGCCTCTCCACCACCAGATGAAGGTCGTCGTTCGACGCATGTTCCGCTCCTTCTGGCGTTCGCCCAACTACCTGTTTACCCGCCTGTTCGCCCACATCGCCGTCTCGCTCATCACTGGTCTGACGTACCTCAACCTGGACAATTCCAAGTCGTCTCTGCAATACAAGGTCTTTGTCATGTTCCAGATCACCGTCCTGCCCGCCATCATCATGTCGCAAGTTGAAATCATGTACGCCATTAAGCGTGCCCTCTTCTTCCGCGAGTCATCCTCCAAGATGTACTCGACCACCACCTTTGTCACGGCCATCATCCTCGCCGAGGTGCCCTACTCTGTCCTGTGCGCGGTCTGCTTCTACCTACCCCTGTACTTCATGCCTGGCTTCCAGACGGAGCCCTCGCGCGCCGGATTCCAGTTCTTCATGATCCTCATCACGGAGATGTTCGCCGTCACTCTCGGCCAGGGTCTCTCCGCGCTTACCCCTTCGCCTCGCATCTCCTCCCAGTTCGACCCCTTCATCACCATCCTCTTCGCCCTCTTCTGCGGTGTCACCATTCCCGTTTCGCAGATGCCCGAGGGCTGGCGCGTCTGGCTCTACCAGCTCGACCCCTTCACCCGTCTCATCAGCGCCTGTGTCACCACCGCGCTCCACGGGCTCGAGGTCGTCTGCAAGAGCAGCGAGCTGAACCGATTCACGGCTCCTAACGGCACCACCTGCGGCGAATACATGCAGCCCTTCTTCGAAAGGGGCGGTCCCGGCTACCTGGTCAACAACGCCACCCGGAACTGCGAGTACTGCTCGTACAAGGTCGGCGATCAGTTTTACACGCCGCTGGAGTTGAACTTTGATCACCGTTGGAGAGATTTGGGCATCTTCCTCTCGTTTGTCGGCAGCAATATCATCATTCTATATCTAGGCGTACGTCATCTCCTCTTTTGTCCCTCTGTCTTAAGTGCTTATGCTAACTTTTTCCTTCTAGAGCCGATTCGTCAACTACAACAAGAGGTAAAAAAAAGAAGAAAAGATTTGACGGAAGAAGGGGAGGATGATAGAATATCGCAGCCAAGAGGCTGAAGATGATTTTTCCTTTTTAAAAACGTATAGATGAAATCTCACTATAGATGAGAAGGGTTTCCATATTAGTCAGGCACCCACGAGCTATGCATTCTCGGGTTATCATGATCTTTTTGAGCATAAAAGCATGGCGAATTAGATGTAGATAACATAATGAAGCAAAACAATGAATATGTAGAATACTGGCCACTGATATGACTGAGTGATATTTTTCTGCCTATTCTGTATGCAATCATAAAGAGCATGTCGCCTATACGCCTAATAAATCTTCAAGGTGGATGGACATGGCAGTGAGCTGCATTTACGCCTTATGTTGCAATCATAATGACGTGTACCAGGTATCATGTGTAAAGGCTTCTTCAGTCGCATCTAAGTAGGTAACCCTGCACTTCCATACATCTCTTAACGGCTGCGCAGAGATAAGATAGTTAGCTTAATACCTGAAATACCTACATCAGTAGGTAGATACCAGCCCTGAAGCCACTACTCTGTAACAAGGTCCAGATTAAGAATCTCATCGGAAGTCGGCGAATCGGTGAATCGGTGCTGTGGAGTAAGCTTTTCCAACCCCAACCCACGATGTCAGCAAGCAAGCCTTGGGCAAAAGTAAACGCCGGAAATGCAAATCATGAAAAAAGTAAATAAATAGTAATCGCCTTAGTATGGCTGTTGAGAAATTTTATAAGAATGTTTGGGTGTGTGCTTGCTGAGGGTGACAAATGATGGGCGGCTGGTCGCATGGACTTGATCAGCGGTTTTCTTCGGGCGTCATACTAATCGGGTCATGCGAGGCAATACCTCTAGTTCAGCCCGGCCAGTGGCGGATTCCGAAGCCCCATCAGGCCACACCGGTGACGCGCCTTGGACAAGCTGCCCTTGACTTGTCTTATTGTCATGGTGCGACCCTGTCTGTGGTGGTGTACGCTGGCACAAATCATTTGGCTTGACAGCATCCGAAAAGAAGCTGTGAATGCAAGGGTCGCGAGTATCAGACGAGGCTCGTCTGCTGTTTTACCGACCCTCCTGATCCAGGTGCCGACGTCGGCATCCACTGCGCTCAACCTTATAATACAAAGGTAAACAAGGCCTGCAGGCTCTCGAGCTCTTCAACTTTGTTTCATTCGCCACATCACAACAACCCAAATTCGACACAATGTGTATCGTACTTTTCACAACAGCGCACCCAGACTATTCACTTATTCTCGTCGACAATCGCGACGAGTTCATTCTGCGACCCACGTCCCGGCCTCACTGGTGGATCCATCCAGAGTCAGGCCGCGAGGTCCTTTCTTCGCGAGACCTCCAGAGAGCAGCGAAAGGCACCTGGTTAGGGATAACCAGGACTGGCAACTTGGCTGTGTTAACAAACTTTCGGGAAGTGGAGAATGATTCTCAGCATCCGATTCACGGCATCAAGAGCCGGGGTCGTATGGTGAATATGTGGCTGGGGGGGCTGCCGGACGAGGGCGTCATGAAGGGTGTTGATGAGCTTGTCAGAGATGGCGGCGTCAAGGGTGTTGGGGGATTTTCCATGGTTTGCGGCAAGCTGAGACGACGAAGCGAGGGCATCGCGATTGTAAGCAACAGAGCTGCTGACCTGAATGATGTTCCCATCGTTGGCCTAGAGCCCAATGGCATCTGGGGGCTCAGCAACACGGTCTACAATGACCCTAAGGAATGGCCCAAGGTATCCATGGGAAAGCGTCTCTTGAAGGAAGTGGTTCTGGATGCTGTGGCAAAGAAATCCAGCGAGGACGAGCTTGTCACAGGGTTGTTCTCGCTTCTCGACACAGACACAATGCCAGAGCGGCCACCAGGGTCAAGCTTACAGGAATATATGAATCTGTTGAGGCACACTATATTCGTACCCCCCATCGGCGACGAAGTTCACCGAAAAGAAATGGAAGAGGCCAGTGCCAAAGGCCGTGTCCGATGGGCAGACTTGAAGGCTGATCAAAAGGCGGTCGAAGAGCTGAAGCAGGAATTAAGGCCAGATGTCTCACCTAGCCCGCACCCATCGATTGGCTTCGAGGAGGGCATGTATGGGACGCAGAGACAGACTGTGCTCCTAGTGGACAAGGAGGGCAACGCAACATACATTGAGCGAGCTCTTTGGGATGCAAACGGGAATGAAATTCCCCGAGGCGAGGGTGACGTTGCCGTTCGCTTCAAGATTGAAGGATGGGATGAATAGCAGGCGGTAGCCTCTCTCGTGCGGAGTGATTGGGCTAAATCTCTTTGACGAGACCTGTTCCATCTTTTAACCATCTGGCTGACTTTATCCGAAGATGGGACCAAGATGGGAATCCACCTATGCCGGTGGACGCAATGGAAGACCTAGGAGGACGGTTAGATTAGAATGTCCCAAAGGAGTAGGGGCAGCATATACCCGCGGGATGACGTGGCAAGTCGGTGGTAGGTAATTAACGTTGAAGTCAATGAGTATAGTAAAGATAATCTGAAGGTAATATCTCTTGAATCAAGGTACCTACCTATGCAAAAGAAGCCTTTGCGGAATAACTGCAGTGCCGAAGGAGACAATCAGCGGGAAGGTGATTCACAGTTGCTGTTTTGGCAGGCACCTGCCCGATGTCCATCAGTCCGCTGTCCGCTGTACGTTTTCTCTCTCGTTTTCCCAGCTTCTGCCCACAGCTGGCTTTGCAAAAGCTTCACTTTCTGATCACGCTTTCGCCTTGTCTACGACGCGTACTGGACACAAACGCGTCTTTGACAGTCCATATATTGTCACTTGTTTGCCACATCTCCCAGTGAAGAGGCGTCCTGATGTTGCCGCAATACGCCAACCCTCCCAACCATCTACGACCCTGAACGCTACAACGATAATCCAAAGAGTCCGTCAATGTCCAATTCTTTATTTAAGTCTTCAATCGAATCATCTTTCCTGGCTTGCAGTCTTTTGCTCATTACAAAAGACTTTGCACAGTCCAAGGAAGCAACATTCTGAGAGTTGTTACACAATTGTCACTGTTTACTAGGCTCAACTATAACAGCCCTTTTTTTTTGCCCATCTGCTCATTACTTCCGTCAAGCAGCTTTGGAAATACTTCGAACTCTGAGCAGAGAAAGATTGTCAAGCCTGCCGTCTTGATCGAATCATTCTTTCTCTCTAGCGTCTGTCTGGACATGCGTCAAGCTCAGTTGCGTGTCTAGACTCTTTGTTGGGCTACACCAGCTCAGACACATCTATCTATTAGAATATAACCCCAATAACCACCGTGATATACCAGTCAAGATGCGAGGACGAGGAAAGGGTCAACGGCCCGTCATCTCTGCACCTATGGGCCCGGTCAAGAACTCGAGGGGTGCCGATCTTATCCGAAGCGAGAAGCTTATCATTGTCGATGCCATTAAAGACTGCGAAACGGACAGCTCAGGCTCAATTCCTGAACACTGCAATCACTTAAAGGCAGAAACTTCGAGGCGCGTCTCTGCTGGCTTCCAGGGCGACAAACAGCTAGCGAGCTACCCAACCATTGCAAGCTCCGTCATCACTGCCACGTCCACCATCGATAATTGTCCTCACCCAAAGCCATCCAAGAAACCGCGCAGAAGCTTGTTATCAACTTCCTCTATTCCAAAGCCGTCTTTCAAAACCGTATCGGCTGCTACACTACTCCCGCGGCCCATAGCCGTAATTCAACAGGACGAGAATATCCCTCCTGCGTTCGATGATTTCTATCACCAAGCTCCACCGGCGCCGCGCTTGGTCAGCAAATTGCCGAAATCCCGGACCATGAATGCCCTTCATGACTTGAAATCATCTTTGTCACGGCCATCATTAGCCACTCGCTCTGCCAATACTACTGCATTTGGGGGCTCGGGCTCCTCTCCCAAAACATCTCCATCTCCCTCTTCCCGAACTAATGTGCTTCCTTCTGGCAATTCCAAATTGTACCCACCACAAGCGTCAGCAGTATCGCTTACTAAGTCGAGCCGATCTTTTACTCCTGAGTCGCCATCGATGCAAATCAGTGCCGCTCAGTCGTCTGCTTACTGGTCTGGCCGGTTTGTAGCTCTGCACGACCGGTTTTCCTCGGAAAATCTCGGTGCAGAGGCGCGAGAGAGTCGCCAGTCGTCTGTCGATGCCTTGTCTTCACATGCAAAATCCCCCTACAGCAGCCTATATCAGCGCGCATCCCATCTACCTCATTCGACCACCACCTCTGCATTGAGGACATTCACCACTTCGTCCAATGTTACAGCCGTCACTGAGGATGACGCTCGATGCCGGCGTGTGTTTGAACTACTAGACTCTCTCTGCACCACAATGGAGGCAAAGCGCTCATTGCACTCATGGCAACAGTCTTATGCTCGCCGCCATGGTCGCCCCTCGCTCTTGCCCGAAGGTGGTTCTATGGAGCAGAGAGGAATTATGGCCAAGATATTTGGCAGTGCCGGAGTGAGAAAGGGTGACAGGCATAGTCTTACAGGACTGCGGCACGGATCTTACAACCATGACAACAAAAGCAAGAGCTTCTTTTCTGGAAGCATCACCAAGGCATCACGGGGAAAGCGTCTCACCATGTCATGAGGTGAAACGACTTTGTTTATATTCTTCCACGTATACTCCAAGGTTGGCGTTTGGGCGAAAGGGGCTCATTGGCATTTACCCCCTTGGTTTGTTCTTGTCTTCGCACTCTTCAATCTGAAGTCTTTGGGAAATTGAGCTTGGGACGTGATGGATTCCCCAAGGTAATGTTGAACTGAAACTGGAAATGGGACCTGGAATGGATAAGTCTGAAAATGCTTGCGGCTAATTACTGGCATTCACTATTCTTTTGTTGTACGAGCTCAGGATGCATATGGAGCTCTCTTATTGAGCAAAGTTTCAAGGAATGCGGCTTTGAGGCTCTCCGACTTGACGCCTCCAATATGTAGAAATCAATTGTACACACATGTAGACTACGCGGCAACCCGGGAAAATACAGATTATACTGAGTAAATTTCGTTTTTGTTTCCTCTACCTTGATTTGTAACACACCCGTTTGGATTCTAACCGACTTGACATCACCCTGTCGAATTTTGGGCCGATAATGCGCCAAACGCCAATGAAAGACATACCGATGCAACAGAATGTAGTTTAAAAAAAAAGAAAAAGAAAAAAACAGGTACCTCCCAGTATGAAGAAGTTTTTATTCTGCCTTTTTTCTCGTCTTCAAAAAGTCCTTGATTTGCTCATGCTTATTAGCAAAGAACATGCGCGCATTGTCATTCTTCCAGACCAAGACGCCGATTTCCTCTGCAAAGCGCGCCGTGTCGAGGTAATCTTTATCGTCGGTAAAGTCCCTAAACAGGAAACCGCTCGTCGTCTTCATCCTCTCATTTTCCAGCTGCCATAGACGAATCTGGTCGACGACGGTGGGCGGCAGGACGGGCTTGTTGGTGAGGGCGGCGGTGCGGTGCATCTGCTCGTGGGCGTGGGCGGCAAGGTAGGATATGATTTGGTCGGCGGTGATGCCAAAGTTGATGGCTTGGTGGATGGATGAGCGGGAGAGGCGCCCGGCGACCATGTCGGGGAAACGCATGTTGAGCTTGGCGAAGAGAGCAAGGACGGCAATTTGGAGGGAGGATTGGGTGTAGGCGTAGAGGCGGTAGTTGGTCTCGATGACGACACTGCCGGCTTGCTGCTCTCCGCCGCCGCCAAGGGGGCCGAGAGACTGCTGCGACGCTTGGGCCGATTGAGTAGCAGCCGTGACGCCCTCGCTAATGGTTCGCAGACTATTGCCTCCACTGGTGAGAGTCGTGGCTAGTCTGGTCGGGAAGAACATGGAGCGTTTATGCTGAGGGATGTAGATGAGGCCGAAGTCGACGAGCGAAGGAAGCATATTCCTTCGTTCTTCGGTCAACGCATTCGTGTCGTAGGCACGTCCCAGCTCTAGACTGGCAAGCATGAAGAGGAACGAAAGCATGTCGACGGGATCGAGTCCGGAGCTCTTGTTATTGCCCAGAACATCCAGCCACAGCAAAAGTAGAGTCCACACCTGCGCATTGGCCTCCTGGAGCAAAAAAGTGAAGCCCGCCTGAGTGATGCCCAAGCTTCCATTCGGTCGTCTATCGACGAGCCGTCCTGCGATGAGGAGCTCCTTTACACCCTTATTTGGTCCGGAGCTCTCGCCTGCGCTCTTGTAACCAACGCTGGAAACGACGAAGTGCAAGACATCCTCCCACTTCCTACGCGCGTATCGGTCGAGGAACGGCAAATCGATCTCGGGCGGAACGAGGAGAGAGGAAGGCACGCCGAAGGAGTTGTGATTGCCGCCTCCAGTGAGAGCGAGCCGTAGAGATCGTCTAAAGTTGGACATGAGCTGAATCTCCTGGGACTTGTCTTTGGACGGGGCAGAGATTTGGACGATGTGGAGGCTTCGCAAGATGGAGAGAGACTGGTCCTTTTTCCTGGATTAACGTTAGAGGGACTGCGGGACTATTGAAGGAGAGTTGGCGGCCGGCCTGACCGTTTAGCTTCAGGCTTCACCCAGACGTCTAAATCGTTGAGGGTCATGGGCTGAGGCATGAACAGCATCCGCATGACGAACGTTTTCGCTTCGACCGGTCAGCACAGCCTCCATTTGCACCATCTATGGGGATGCTTTTGAGCGCGAAAAAGAAAAGTCTCCCACCTAAATGCGGCAGCATGCGCCGAAAGATAGCAAAGGCCGTCGAGGGCTGCTGGTACAGCTTCTTGAACGTGGTACCTGGCAGCCTCTCGAGGTACTCGGCCAGATTCAGCGAAGGACTGGCAGACATCTTGGCGGGGCGTCGCGGCTGCGATCCGTCAAGAAAAGGAGGGCTATGTTGCTATCGCATGATATGGGGGAAGGGAGGCTGGCATCTGGCCCAGGAGCTGCCGCGTAGCGTTGGCCTGGGCGTTTGCGATGCAGCTTCGAGGATGTGGGTTGAGGATGCTTGCAAAACTTGGGAAACCCGATCTGATCTGATCCGCGTGAAATCGAGAGCTCTAGAATGGTGCCGGCTGATGGTCGGGTAATAAGGCGTACTATGGAGCATTACGCTATCCGATCTAGCATTTTCATGTTACCTTAGGTTAGGTGTACCTACCTAATGTTGAGATTATAGCACTGCTCGGACCCGCTACAGCCGCTCGGTCTAGCGGGGGACTTTCGGCTCATAAGCCGCGGCATCTCATCAGAGCTCCCGACTTGAACCTCGACACCTCGCGGACTCAGCCTAAAAGTTACAGAGGAGAAAGACAGTCAATTGACGGCGTCAATTTCGAAAGAGTAGCCATGGCTAAGAGACTCTCTCCTTTGAAATTCACAAAGGCTGTCAGTAACACCAAAGTCCATCTGCAGAGACGATGAAGGTTAACGCTGACGTAGGTGGTGAGGTCATTCATGGCCGAGTCCGGCCTCGAGCCCAGGTACGAGTTTCAGCAGCAATTGATGTCGACAGCCAATACCGGTTGTATTAAGGGCAATTCTTTTTCTCTCTAAGATTTGAGTGAGACATACTAACAATGTCGCAAGGCTGCTTGGCAACAACCGAGTATGTATAGCTGAACTTGAACTCGCAGTCTTGGTCTAGGCTCACCTCGCTCTAGTTTCGGGTTTTGAGTGCGTCCGAGGGCAAAGTCGACTTTGAGCTTGATATTCACAAAGATCATACGGTAATTGACCCGTATATCAAACGATAAACTCGTCATTTCAAAAGTTCTAAGTTGTGCCCTAGAACCGACTACAAACGATCCATGGCGGCACTCTAGCTAGTCTGGTCGACCTCGGCGGTTCTCTTGCGGTAGCATCAACCGGACGATTTGCGACAGGAGTGTCAACCGACCTTAATGGTAAAAAAAGGAGAAGCTTCCTTTGTCTCAGCTGACCATGACACTGACATTGTCTGCTCAGTGACGTATCTCAGCCCGGGTGGTCGACCAGGCGATGTCCTCAAAGGCACAGCCACATGCGACAAGAGTGCGTTGCGTTTTGATGCAAGAAAATGACTGCTAGATCTGATAACTAATGAATCAAAATACTAGTCGGAAAAACGCTTGCGTATACCTCCGTACAGTTTTACAACAGCAAGGGCGAGCTTGCTGCAAGGGGAAGCCATACCAAGTACTATTACCAACGATGTCGTCGAATACCGCGTATGCTAATGATCGAAATAGGTATGTTTCTGGAACCTTGGGTCCGGATGGAGCTTTTGTAGCTCCGCCGGAGTGGGCAGACGAAGTCGACTAGGTCCGACTGAGGGACATGTGCCAGACGTCGTATATCTAGACGTGGGTGGTCTCTTTTCCGGCTTCAGACGAATAGATTTCAGTATCAGATGCACAATAGAGAGCTGTATTTATCCGAGATGTTGCGGCTAGACTACATGTAGATTACAATGTAACAGGCTCCGTCTTTTATCGTGTCACCTTGACTCTCTCTCGCCTCCCACAATTTGCAGCTTCGTCTTCGGAGCATTACCGAGGCAATGTCACATTCCCTCCAGTATACATACAGGCAAAATGAAGCTAAATACAGACCCAAACGGCTACAATAACCACTTACTGATTATTGCTTGGAAAGACTTGGCAGCATCAAACAAGTTTCTAACTGTACGCTAGTGCTCTACATGTGGCTAACGTTACAACGCCTTATATCCGAGCCGCCCTCCACGTGGGCTTTCTTCCCGGACATCTGGCGCTAAGGCCTGATCGAACCTCGCCCGGACGGCTGCTCCCGCTGTCACTATAGATCAGTCCGCTGTAACTCGATCTTGACAGCCAAACCGCCGCCCGGCAATCTGCTCAGCGGGTTAGAGGCATAGCAGAGTCGAGTCCGCGAACAGTCATTTTGCGGATTCGTATTCGCTGATTCGTATTCGCTGATTCGTAATGGCTGGGCACGTAGGCCGATCGATGTCTTTACATAAAGCAAAGGTTTCCCTGTTCGGAGTTCATCACCCTATCACAGAGGCTCTCCTCTTAGGCTACCCTTATAATTTGTCGGAAAACTTGGAGCCGGCGATGGTTCCACAAGATCTGCGGCTTACGAAAGGATCGTGGCATCGCACAAGAACAGTCGTCTGTGCCTATTATTAGCTTCTCCACATAGAAGCGGATCTATTATTTCTGTGAGACGTTGGGCTCACATTTTAAAGGAGACAAAACGCTGCTGCGGATAGGATTCCAGTCGGCGCTCACGAAGCATATGTAGGTACTGGCTAGTAGTCAGCCTATGCTGGGCTTCCATGCCTCTGGCTGCCTCTTCGTGATACCCAATGATGTTGTCTAGTGACGCGACGATCTCTTTATCACTCGCATCATCAGGTACCATCGCAAAGCTGTGCAGAAGAGCGGTAAGCAAAAGGTACGATGTTTGAATGGCAACATTTCGCTTAGCAGAGCCGCACAGGAATACGCGATGTCATTTCTCTCGCGCGTTTAATACCGAGCAGCTGTGTTCGGGGTGTATGCAAGCAAGACGCACCGATGCATTGCCAACCGTTCAATATATTTTCGTGCTGCTTAGACTCACTGCTCAATGAAGCTTGGCCATGCTCTTGAGCCTCAATAACAACGCAGCAAGCTGCTGAGCCACACACACACACACACACACACAAAAAAAAAAAAAAAAAAAGCAAGTAAGCTTCTTGAGCCTCAATAAGACTGGAGTACGGTTGAGCCTCATATACGTAAGCCAATGACCGCTTCAGTTAACTCAGAGCGCAACGTTTTCTTGGATTCCAGTTAACACAAGACACGTCAGACGGAAGGGTATCTGATGGGATTCGTGTTCTGTTTTATCATGTAGAACCCGGTGATGGCCTGGGCAATGCTTCGCAAAACTAGCAGGTACTTGTATGCAAGGGCAGAGTACTGTGGCGTATGCCTGCTATAGTGAGTGGACATCGAAACGCCCTCTCTTTCTCAGGGGGATGTGGCTCTTCAAGAGGCTGGGATCAGAAGACCTGCTCAGTACTGCGTGTAAGTGCAAATCTTGGTATAGAGGTTGGTTATCACGCTTCGTGGATGTAAGAATTGCCCATCGAAGCTAGAGGCTGCTTCGGCTCAACAGCTGAGCGTCTTCGGTCTAGGTCCTGCAAATTGTGCTGGCTGTACGATCATCAAAGAATACGGTATTGATGGACAATCTGTCAGTGACTCAGCACCTCGGTGAGCTACAACGCATCCTCGCCCTTGAAGCCCACATAAAGGGCCCAGCGCAAGAAGCTTGTTCCGATCCCAAAGACGGCACGCCTCGCGAGGCTTCGCCGGGAGGGCGGAACTGCACGCTGACCTAATAAACCGACACCGATTTTGGACACTAGTAATATATAATGATGGCGAATGCCTTCGTTATAGTATAAAGGAATCCACACTCCGCAGGGGAGCGAAATCCAATGCCCCGTTGTGACCTGGCATTGCCTCTGCAGCAAGCAAGGCGCAACACAGGAAACAAGCACGAGAATTTCATGGGGTATCTTGCGAGGACGTACTGCGGTGAGGTGCGCTGGCAAGCTTATTCCAATATTATTCGACCGTCTCTCGAGCTTCGTACAAAGAATTGGTTCAAAAGTATTCGGTCTGCCGTTGGTGCGGCGTACAACGCGGTGAATACATATCTACCTGAATTTTACCTACTCATGTCGCTTGGAACCATGTATTGCTGCTCCGTACCTGCTGGTATAATATAAGCTGGACCTCAAGCCCAAGAAAATGATAGCTAAAACTCTAGCCCAGACGCAACTCCAGAAGGATAGACCTGTTTGGACAGTTGTCCCCAGGATACTGGGTTAGCAGAGCCCATCAACTTGCGGCATTGGTACCGCTAGAAGAAGGCAATTTTGCTGCCTTTCTGCACTCAAGGTAAAAAAAAAAAAAAATACCCGGCGAAGCAAGTACGCTGCGCATGATTGCTGGTAGCTTATGCTTCCGCCGGACGAGCCCAGAGTGACTGCTTGGGTGATATTATTACCGTGCTTCGCTCCCCTTACCTTCTTGCCCTTGTGCTTGGCCAGCAGACGGCGATTCAGAATATATATCCCCCATCGAAACCGCATCCTCCCACTTGATTTGCCGTAACTCCTCTTCCCATTTCTGGAGGAAGGTGGAGGTGGGAAAGGCAGGCCAAGCATAAGGTAGCTTGACCCTTGTAGTGCAAGCACTGGTTGCGCATTTCACTCCCTTTGCTTTACCAGGTATAGTAGCTTCGGATACACGAACGAGGTATGTCGGACAGCGTGGATGGGAGGAAGCTTGCCGCGAAGGGGGACCGGTATCTGCAGAAATGGCCGCTAACAACATTGAAACGGCTCACAGCTCCCCGGATGTCGTTACGCAACATCGACGGCACAGTTGAACAGGGTCTTGCGAGGCCCAGAGTTGGGCCTGCGCCGTAAAGCTGCGGGACGGGCCGCTTCCGCCGTTGCGCAAAGCTATTGTACTAGCATCAACGTCGCGCGCTGGTTTGGTATTCATTCCGCAGAGCCTCCAGCGAGGGAGAAACCACCAGACACTTTGCACGGGCATTGAGGTACTGGTTAGCGCCAAGATAATACACGCGTGCAAGGTGCTATAGCTTACCTTGTAGTACCTTAAGGTAAGTGGTATCATGGAGTGCCTGCTTTACATCCCAAGGTGGAAGGAACAATTGAGCTGAGAGATGCTATCAAGCAATGCCGCTAAACGGCCGCAGGGGCAAGCGCGGCCGAGGTGCGGGGAATCCTCCTCTTCCTCCGCATCCGATGCCACCTACGCTCCAGCCTGCCATCACTCCCATCACTCCCAACCGCCAACATCAAGACTTCGAACTCGCGATCCGCAGCAATTTCGATCGCCAAAACTGGCTTCAGTTGCAACAAGAGCAGCAGCTGCACCATCAAGAGTACTGCCAAGAGCAGCCCCAAGAGCAGCCCCAAGAGCAGCCCCAAGAGCACCAAGGACAGCGCGGTAGCTTCCTCAGTTACGATGGCCAACCCATGGAGGACGGCGCTTACAACGCTGGGGTATACGACGACCAGCCGGGCACTCAGATTGCTCAGACCGCGTCGGTCGGCATGAGCCCGCCCTCTCTTTTGACAAATGATCCTCCTACGACAGACTGGTACTATTTATTAATGAACCAAGTCAATTCCACTTTTTCCCCTCCCCCCCCTACAATAACGCCCACGACGGCTCCAAACCATCAAGTCGACCACCATGCTGAGTATCCTTGGCCCCCCAGTTCTAGTCAGTCTGCTCAGATGGAGTTGTCGCTGAGCCCGCAGGATCCTGCCCAGATCGATGCCAATACATTCGGACAACACAAGCCATCCCTGATCAACGATAACTATTTCTGGTACCCCAATGGGACCCATCCCGAAACACTACCCATACCCATCGATCGGCCGCATGAAATATCGAGCTTGAACGGACTTTCAAGCATGCCCACTCAGCCCGTCAGCGTGGGGGATAATCAGATGACCCTCCATCGCCCTTTCCCTGAAAATCCCCAGCTTTCAACTAGTCTGAACATGCTGTCTAGTCAGTCATCATTCACACCTAGCCCTGATCTACAGTCAGCCTTTTCTCGACTGGTAGATAGCATTGAGGCGCGCTTCCAGCAAGTCTTCCCGGAGCCACAGTTTAGTCTGGATGGCCACAAACACAACCTAGACTCGTTCCTTTGCCCCTTTGCCGTCAGATTTCCGCACATGGTTGATTATCATTGCTTCCAGAGATTTTCTGAAATCGCCTATGTCAAGCAGCATCTGAGAGAATATCACCATGACCCGCACAACTGCCATCAAATGCCCTGCCAGAACCGAAAATTAAAGGCGCATGCTAAGCCAAGCCACCTGGAAATACTCAATTTCGGGGAAGCTGTGTGTCGCCTTATCAATGGCCAGCGAAGCAATCGACTGGAGAAGAGCAACGAACAATGGCGAACCATGTACGCTAAGCTCTTTGGCGTTGCAACCGAGATTCAGGTTCCGCGTATCGCGACCACAACTGTTAAAGTGCTCAAGCGCTTCTTTCAGTTTATAAAAGACAATGGCAACGGCTGCGTCGGTTCCATGTACACAGACCTACCACAAGAAGTCAAGGTGGCATATCCTGACTCGGGCGTCATGGGGCGGGTAGCATTCTGCATGTGGCTGCCTCAGGCTTTCGATTTGTACGTTCGTCCAAGCGGTCAGAAACTATTGGGGGAATTCCTAGGGCGACTGGAACTGATATGTAACCTGTCTTCGACCCCAAGAGGGGCATCATTGCTTGCAAACGGAGGAGAGCTGGTCTCCCTCCCCCCTGAGCACCGCTTGGAGCCACAAGGTGCTCTGCACATGTTAAATCCTGAGACAAGCTCTCTACACTGGCAAACTCAACAGCCGCTGTACCATGGCGCCTTCTGGGGCCAATCACCAGGGAGCTGGCTCAGTATGCCCTCACATCCACCCAGCCTGTTCAATTTGAGTACGCCAGCACTAGACGTGCGGGATCCTCTGAGCCACTCTGGCTCACAGTTTGGGCAGGGTCCTATAGGGCCTCAGAACTACTCTTTGGGTCATTTTATGACTGATGCCGGTCAAATAGATATTCATGAAACCTCGATGCACTAGCTAATTGGCTTTTCTCTGTGGGCACACATCATATGGATTGACGTCCATGATTTGCCGCTGATGGAAGAGGTCGTGCAGGGGGCCCTTGCGGAGGGAAATTGGCGTCACGCAGGTTCTTCTCCGCCAAGGCTGCGCGTCTGTGGCCAATGGTCTTACACGGTGGATGCTATGAGTTGGGTCCAGCGTCCGTATAATGGTGATTGAGAGCCAATGGTGCTACGACACGTCCGAAACAACCCTCAAGAGCAACTATTGGCGGGAGGCTCCTCTTGGGGAGAGGGAACGGAATGGATGCATGGAATACTCTCAGGAGAGGATCCCATTTCTGAATATTGTTCGCTCGATTCTTTTCGCAGTGTTTTTTTTTTTTTTTTTTTTTTTTTGGTTGTTTTCTTTTTGGTTATTTTCTTTTTTTTCACCTTTTTTTTTTTTTTTCCCCTTTTTTTTTCTTTTTTTTTTCTTTCTTTTCTTCTTTCATTTTTGTCCCTATACCTCATGGCGAGCTTCTCTTCGATCTCTAAAAAACGGCATGGGAGTCTCTAGGTGGGACATGACCAAAGGATAAAACCTGATTCTGAGATTATAGCTACCTAGGTATTTATGAATTATGAACTTTTGGGTCGGCCATATCACTTACAATAGACCCTACAAATATGTCGAAGGAAAGAACACAGTCATGAAAGCAAACCGATGGCAGCTTTCTCGGTTGGTTGTAGCATTGAGGACGCTGGATGGATTCCCCTCCGCGCGATCTACCAAGCTATGAACGGCCGCCGCATTCATGGACATGGCAGAGAGAGATTCCTGATGTTATAGACTACTAACCTCATAACCATCGTGAGAAGTATCTATTGTTGTCTCACCGATTGTTACAGCCATACGATAGGTGGAAAAGGGAAACGGACCCTTGGGGGAGAAACGTGCACAGGCTAGGTGTTTCGTAACAGCGGTCCCGATTTTGTGCCCTTGAACTCTCAAATGAAGCCGTAAGCGTACACATTGATATTCATCTTTGAGATTGTGTTGGATGAAGCAGCGGACCAGCCATCTGTCCAGTAAGGAAGGAACAGCCTGGTTCGTGTGACTGTGACTTGCCCTTTTATTGAAGTCGCAAATTACCTACCCCTAGGTAGTAGGCAAGCACAGGCTTCACTTGTATCTTGCGTTCTTCCCTTCCATACAACATGTAACTCAATCCTGCTGTGCCAGTGATTTTGTCCGACGACATCTAGATCTGGACTTGAAACTCTGATTTTGTGATGCGATAGATCCTGAGATTATCCTCATATTCGACCACGCATAGCAGAGTTGATGGATCAGCATCTGCGAGCACCCACAAGGGCCGCGATGGATTCCCCGCTATTGAGAAGATGGGCCCGTCACCCACATACTCAGCGTGAGATCGAAAAGCGACGCTCGGTATTTTACAGGGTGTCATTTATCCTTGGACAAGCCTTCGAATGACGCGTACCCAAATGAAAATGTAAAGAATTGCGAAAATCAATGGAGCTGCTGGGCCGTTGTCAGCGCTTTCACCTGTTCTTGCCCGTCCACCGTACCTGAATGACCGATTTCTGACATCCAGGCGCATGAAAATTGTTGCTAGAGTAGCTCAAGAAGACTTACGAGGCCGCATCCCCTTTCCTACATCGTTGGGCTGAAACGATGGAGGCCTAAAGATGCACCTAGAATGCATGGATACTAATCGGTGAGCGCCTCGATGCCAAGTGTCATCTCCCACCTTCGTACATACCCAAGGTACTGTTCAACCCAAATTTATTCATACAAGCGGCAAACAGAAGAAATTCTTCGCCTGTCCAATGGAGAAGCTTAGGTTTCCTCTGAAGCTTTTTGAGACGCTTCTCTGCTGTAGAAGCATGACTACCGTGACTGATACAGAATCCTCAGAGCCGGACAAAACTGGCCATGAAGATGAAGATGTAGCTGTCCTCGATAAGCCTTGCAGATATTGCAAAGTGCTACAGATCAACGATGAAAATCACGGCGCTACAGTTCGGCGCACAAGCGACGGCCTTCCGTATCTTGATTTTGGTGAGACACGAGAAATTCACGAATCAGAGATGTCTGCAATTATCAAAAACATAGGAAGCAGTGTAGGCGTCGAGTTGGATAGACAGACAGCTCCAAAGACTGAGTTGAAGCTCGGGTACAGGAGAAGTGATGTTCTTCCCGACTTGCCTGGCTTTGCTGCCACCGGTTCTCAAGGGTGTGTCTTTTGTGATATACTTAGAAGAGATGTTATCTCCGTCTGGAACAAGATAAAGTCTGGCCAGAACAGTAATGAGGATTGGGATGATGGAAGCATTGATATAGAAGAGGAAGGCCTGGACGATATGCTTCAGGGTGCCGAAGAGACGACGGATCCAAGTGACGAAAGCAGGGACAACCTGGCAGAGCTCACCATCACCGAGGTCACATACCAGCTAAGAGACCGCAACGAGGGGTCTGGAGATGGTTTCGGCAAAAACGGTATTTCTGATTCAAGGACCTGGCTCGATGCACTTTATGTTTTCTTCACCATTAAATCGGCAAAGAGGGAGAAACAATACACGCTCCACTATAACTTTTATACTGATCCTTCAGGTAAGAAACTGTCATGTCGCGTATTCTTTTCTCTCTCTCTCTCTCTCTCTCTCTCTCTCTCTATCTGACCGGACAACGAACTAGACGCTTGCGCTTCCTGGTTCAACCTTTGGCGCAGACGAGTCCCCAATGATCTACTCTCGCCTGCCTCGGTACAGCGACTGAACGAGCTCATTGTCAAGTCTCTCGATGAGATTCCTGCCCCGACACACAACATATACGTACCCACACGTCTGTTGGATGTGGGTTCAAGTTCAACGCCAGAACTGCGGCTTGTCATCACAAAGCAACATCCACCGCTCGTCAAGGCGATGGATCCCGAAATGAAACGATATGTGGCGCTGAGCTACTGCTGGGGTTCCAAGGAGGAGGCGGAGAAGCAGCTGAAAACTACTTCGGCCACGTTGAAGGAGCATCTTTCACGCATCGATTTCGAAAAAGTACCACAAACCATAGCAGACGCCATCCTGGTGTGCAGAGCCATTGGTATCAGGTATCTCTGGGTGGATGCCCTCTGCATTATTCAAGGTGATGCAGAAGACTGGAGCAAAGAATCTTTTGAAATGTCCAATGTCTACACCAACAGCTTTGTTACATTTTGCATTCTACAGGGTAATTCTTGTCTGAGTGGCTTCTTGAAGAAGCCGTATGCGGGACGCGTAATGCAGATCAACTTTCACTCTCAATTAGATGATTCTATCTCGGGCAAACTATTTCTTCAGATGCTACAACCACCCGAGGCGAACGTGAACGAGTTTAGTTCATTTACAGGAACTGCCGTTAGACGCTCAGACGGGCCTACTGAAAAGGATATTGACGGCGCTGCTTGGAGCCAAAGAGGCTGGACTTTTCAGGAAGCTCAGCTGTCGCCACGCAAGCTGCTATTTGGGAACCTCGCAGTCTCTATTTCTGCAGGGGATTTGCGTGAATCAGCCGACGGCACTCTTTTTCATGATAGCTCTTTCCCAATCACGATCCAAAAGACTCCCAGCGACGCCTTCGATACATGGTACCTTTTACTGGACAAGTATGTCCGACGAAAGCTGTCGTACGAACAAGACAGATTCCCCGCCATTTCGGCCCTTGCTAGAATCATGTCTGATCTGTGTCCTGATATAACATACTTGGCCGGGCTGTGGGCGGAAGATTTACATAGGGGACTCATCTGGACCACGAATGCGTGGAAGGAGTTTGCAGACTACGTCAAGCCTCACGATGAGGGCTATACGGCGCCGTCTTGGAGTTGGGCGTGTCGTCCCTACATGCTCACCTGGATCTGGGGCCTCGGGCCAACGGGCCATCCTTTCGCCAAGGAGTTCGAACTTCGGAATGCCAGCGTTGTAGCAGACAAATTTAACCCCTATGGCCGTGTGTCTAGTGGGTGCCTCGACCTCCATGCAAAGCTCTACAAGTTACCACTTGGCGAGGATGGCAAGGCCCCGGTGAAGCTTAAGCAAGACTCTAAAGACAATTGGGTGGGAATCATCTTCCATTACATCTTACACTCGGAGGAGAATGAGTATGTCGCCCACCTGCATCTGGATTGGGACAGCTGCGGCGCTCTCCATACAGACGGATACCCGAGAGGGCCAATCGATCAGTTTTCCATGGTCTTGATCTCGAGTACCAACCTCAACGCGGCATGCATGTCGAGCCGCCCGTACCTGAAAGACCCGGAGATCATGCTGGGACTTTTACTCCTTCCGACAGGAAATGAGAACGAGTTCACCAAGGTTGGCGTGTGGTATTCAGAGAATAGGGAACTAGGAGGTCGCAAGGTTTGGGACAAGATCCAACCACAGACTGTCAAAATTGTGTAACTATAGTATGAACTGAGGCGCTTTATGGTACTAATTTCGCAGTACGATAATCATATCCCCCCAAAAGCAACACGCTTCCATACCTGTGACAGTTTGATCACGAATGGATGGTGCTAAACGTCGTCCAACAGGCACACTGATTCGAGTTTCATTCCTCGTCTTGCACCATCTGTTCACTCTACTCACCCTTCTGGGGGACCTTCTTCTTGCCCTCAGCTTCACCTGTGCCGTGCAGATAGTCCAACAGCCCGATGCCTCCGAAATACACATCAAACCTTTCATGGTGTCGATCGTGCTTCCTAGCAGCCCCTCCAAAGAAGTCATACCCACTGTGGACGGTCGATGTTTCAATTAGCTGAAACGCCAGGAAGGTCCACATGGTCAGTACATGTGCTCCTAGTAAGAGCGGCGGTAGTAATATCGGTAGCACATTGGCGACAACATGTTCTATCGGGTGGGCGTATTGGGACGAGAAGGCCACAGGAGCGGTAAACTTGTGATGCGTCTTGTGTATGCGCCTATACAGCGGGCGCCAGTGCAGGATGCGGTGGGAATAGTAGAAGAGTGCCTCGCGGGCCAGCACGCTGATGAGGAGATGGCGGACAAATTCGGCCAGCGAAGGGAGCTTAGCATCGACCCTGATGCTAGGAGGGAGACCCTTGGCGGCTGAAGCGTAAAGAAGAACACCGTGGAGAATGGTGACGATGACTTGGTTGCGGATACAGACGATGATGGAGTAGAGAATCTCTCTGGACGAGGGCTGCTTGGGCGCGGGCTGGATCTTGTGCCTCTCAGAGAAGGACGGCGCGATAGAGTCGAGGGAGACGAAGAGGATGCAGGGGATCCACCAGAAGATAAATTGGACGGCGAGCGTGCCGACGAAGTCGATGGTGAAGGGATCGTGGTTTGCAACGATGCGCTCCCAAAGAGCAGCTGCGGTGTCTAATCCAGACATTGACGACTTTCTTCGATACTATGCCTCAGCGTTGCAACTTTTGCCGTCAGTGACCTCGAGAGCTTTGAACATTCATGTTCATTATGGAAGACAAAGAAAGTCATACCAGACAATCGCAAAGTGGCAAAATAGCTCGCGTTATATACAGCCACAAGTCACATCTCATGAGGAACCACTCCGCCACTAGAGCATCTTTGACACACGCAAATCAGGTGGGTGTAGATTTGATATATCTGCCTCGGCTCAGCCTGTGAGGGGAGGGGGGGGGGGGGCAAAAAGAAGGAACCCGGAAAAGGTTTCTTAGTTTCCTTTAGCTTCGAAGGCCCCGTTCAGCCGCATCTCCACGTTCGGGACCGAACTCCCTTTCCCCACGTTTTAAGTTGGATCTACGAGGTTTAGCTTGGCGGCTTGTGGCTTTTCGAAACAGTAAGTCGATAGCATCTCCTATTTGCATATAATTGACCGCATTTCATATATATATGGCCTGCCTCGACTCACGTGTGTTATGACTTCACAGACAGAAACTTACTTCGTCGATATCATCGCTTTACGCCCTCCATCCTCCTGCAAGCCACTCCTGAGCTATTCTATAGCTCCCCTCGCGCACATCTCCCGGCACCGTATGGCCCGCTCCATCGATCGCCACAAACGCCAACCGTCCGTCCGACGAGGCCTTCCAGGATCCCGTGGCCGCCGTCCACGCCGGCAGCTCTCGCCACGGCGCCAGCCGATAGTCCGCCAGCCCGCTCCACCGCAGGTTGTCGTACACCCACATGTTGCCCGGCGTGTTGACGATGTAGTCCTCATTGCCCTGCAGAACAAGCAGTCGGATGTCGCCCAGGTTAGGGGTGCGGTAGGCGTCCAGAATGGAGACGACTTCGCGCGTCGTGGGACGAAAGGGGTCTTTGAGGCGCACGTAGGCGGAGTTGATGTCCAGGTTGACGTCCTCGAAGACGTATGTCGACGGGAATTGGAGAGCTTTGAGGATGTGTTTTTGGTTGAGGTAGGCCGTGATGTTTCCTTTTCTAATGTCTGCACACCAAGGCCAGTTGGGACACGGGATGTGAACTGTGGAGTGAAAATAAATACAGTGCTACAAAGCGAAAAAAAAAAGGGGGGGGAATGAGACTCGACCTACTGTTAAACGGATTCCGCTTGCCCGCCTGAACTTCTTCATAGTAATACGGATGCACCACCTCTTCCGTGAAAGTCATCATCCCCCAGCATTCATACCCATCGTTGCTCGCGTCGCAGTTTCTCCCCAGCTCAAACACCTTGGGCGCCGCCAGCCGCAGCGTCTCGCACACCGAGTCGTTCATCAACGGGCCATCATGCCGAAACTGCGTGCACAAGAACTCGTACGTCCCGACCGCGGGGCCCGTAAAGTCAATCACGGCATCCACCAGGATCAGCGAGCTGATGTTGCCCCAGAAGGCATCCCGCGAGTTGTGGCGCCGGGCCTCGAGCAGGTGGTGGACGTACACGGGGGCAAAGTGCCCGCCGTACGACTCGGCGGCGATGTGGATCGGCAGCCGGGCCCGGTCCGGAAACAGCTCGCCGAAGAAGATGTTGAGGAAGGCCTGGAAGTCGGGCGCGCCCTCGAGGTCGCCCGAGGGGACCGGCGCCCCCTCGGCGAGAGAGGAGAAGCCCACGCCGGCGGGCTGGTCGAGGAACAGCACCGACGCATTGTTGTTCCAGGCATATTCGTTGGCCACGGTGCGGTCGGCGCCGGGGTCGAGCCAGCAGGCGCCCAGCTCGTTGAAGAGGCCCATCATGGACGAGCCGCCGGGCCCGCCGTTCATCCAGATGACGACGGGGTCCTTGGCCGGATCATTCCGGCTGTCGAAGAACCAGAAGAACAGCCGGCGCGAGTCCGTCACGTCGATGGTGCCCGTCCACTGGGACTCGCCGTACGTTGCGCACGTCGAGTTGTCCTGCGGCGTCAGCGTGAACTGTCCGGCCTTGAACGCAGGGAGCTCCGCAGATGATGCTGTCTCGACTCTAGCAGAGCCGGACAACGGCTGCTGCAGCAGCAGCTCATCCCCAACATCCACACTGGATGTTCGGTCAGAGTTGCCCAGGGACGATACATGCTTCGGTGCAAAGAACGGAGGCACCCTCAAATGTGCCGTCGCATAAGCTGCAAGCAGCACGCTTGCCGCAATCCCACGCTTGGAGACGATCATCGTCAAGTTTGCTGGCTGGCGTTTAATCTCTACAAACTAGGGCTTACACTGAAGCACAAACAAGACACTGCGCGAGATTCTTTCGATAACATGCCCCAGCGGGGTCCGTTTACCGTACCCGACCTACTACGCGTTCCCCATCATCCAAGCATATTCGTAAGTCGACATATCGCAGCAACACCACTCGTAAGCACTTTGCCGGTCTCTTCTAGCCATAGACCAGATGATGCATCGTCTCAGTTCAGCAGATCACTTTCCTTCTAGATAACAAAAGCCTTACAACTTTCAGTTGTGTCGTACTAAAGAAACCAGAGTCGCTTGCAACAACATTCCCGGCATGTTATGAATCATTGGAAGTGAGGTTATTACCGACACTCGATAAGCGGCAGCTCTACTCTTTCAACAAACCAAAAGGCCCTCTCACTTGATTGGCCAAGGCCTCGGCTTCATTTCTTCTTCGGTATTGGCTTCAAATCCCCCTCTCCCCAAGATGTTTAACTTCAGGTCCCAGGAACTTGGACGATCCAAAACTCATCAAGCTAGCCAGAAGTCAGATGGAAGACCGATCTCTCCGCTTATCGGCTCCAAGATCTGCAGTGTCAAAGTGATGATAGAGTGGCACATTTGAAATTTTCACCCAAGTACGAAGCACTTATAGCAAAATCATATCTTTTTGTCTTTTATTGCAGTCTTAGACACTCAATCCTTCTCTTTAAACCGAATGGTATATCAAGCCACCACAGATAGCCAATGTCCTCATTAATTCATCACACTTTCACCATACCCAAAACACATGTTCGTCATACAAGATGGACATTTCAACTCGTAAGCGACAAGAAAATAGTGAGAAGAAGAAAAAGCATCGACCAGTCGAGCCATATAGCTGAAGCCAAAACAAGCGCACAATCTCACAAGATCGACTCATCAAACGAAGAAGCCATTCTACACAACGTATCCAAAAGAGATTTCTTTCATCCATTCATTCATTAATTCGTGATCTCGTCGTCTATATGGCCGATTTCTGGTCGGACGGCCCTCGTTACGCTCAAGTCAGGGTGGCCAAAAGTGCGCGCATCTTTCCAGGTGACGGTCCTGCAAAGTCCTCGTCAGTTACCTGTTTGGTATACGGGAGACAAGAGAAATTATGGCCATGCGGCGGCATAGTCGGCGCACCTTCATCGGTATTTCGGGACGCTGATGGACATCCTACCTTTCTTGTCCTTCTCAATGCGCGGCCCCTTGCGTCCAGACACAATCTTCTCCACCTGCTCCTCGTACACCACGAGGTCGCCGTTAGGAAGCCTCTCGGTCCGAACAACCTCTCGGTCGTCAAACTCTCCTCGCTTGGGGCGGGTAGCCAGCTCCTTTTCCAGAGCGCGAATCTCCGCACGGATGTCCTTTCCAGTCCGTGAACGAGAACGATGACGCTCGACGAGCTGATACTCGCTGGTGCTGCTATGGCGATGGTGGTGGTGGTGATGGTGAGAGCGACTGCGGCGGCTGCTGGTGCTACGCGATGGTGACACTTCTCGATACACAGTTCTGTCGACCAGTTCGACATCGCGGGGTGCTGCCTCCACGATGACGGGAGGCGCAGGTGCCGCGGGAGGCGGAGGCGGCCCTGGTGGGGGGATTACAACCATTTGCGGCGGCTGTGGCGGCGGGTACATCTGCGGCTGCTGCTGCGGCTGCTGCTGCATGGGCGGTTGCATTTGCGGTTGCATCTGCGGTTGCGGTGGCGGCGGCGGCGGGGGTGCCGGTGCTTCGATGTAGAACTCTTCCCGGCGTTCCCTGATAATCTCACCTGCGGAAGATCGGGCAGCAGCCACTTCCAATTCACCTTTCATATACAAGTCAGCATCTTGAGCCGCGGGAGACGGTCTTTTTGACTCACTTCTCTTGTAGTCCTCGCTCAGCTTCAGCAGCTCATCTATGTTGTACTGCCCAAGAGCTTTTTGGACAACAATAACATTGCCCTGTTGATGAACTGATTAGCGTTTCCAACGACTCTTTGGATGGTATTAAGCTTTGCAAACTGAAACAGAAACACACCTCTTCAACAAAAGGGTAGCCGATGTCAATCAAAGCCCGCTTGGACACGAGTCTCGCCGGGATTCGTGTCTTGCCCTTCTTAGGATATTCACTCCGGACGGTAGTGCCTCCGCTGCTGCTGCTACTACTGCTACTACTGCTACTGCTTCGAGAAGACCGGCTGGAAGATTTGGAAGCTCGGGACCTGCCTCGGCGGCTTCGACTTCGCCTTCGTGTGGACTGGGAGTCTCGGCTCCTGCTCCTCTTCTCCTTTTCTTTTTCCTTCTCTCGGATCACTTCTCGCTCAACAATGCGCTCAGCGGGGAGACGAGGATAGTCATCTTCGATGCGGTCATGCTCAACATGAATGTCTTCGTAAAAACGATCATCGTAGCGCCTAGGTGGCGGAAGCCCTCGGGATTTGGGGAGAGGGATGGGCGTATAAGCGGGAGCCCGATACTCTTCACGGCGGACTTCCTCTCGGCGAATATCCTCACGGCGGGCTGGCGGCGGAAGCTCCTCTCGATCATAAAACCTGTGGAGAGGGCGACGATCAAAGGTGTCGAGAGACGACTGGCGACGCAGGAGCACCGGTCGTCGCGGGGAAGAGTCCCGATAGCGCTCCTTTTCTACCACAACGCGGCGTTCAAATGGCGGCTCTCCTCTAGGCTCAGGCCGACGTTCGAAACGCACGTCGTCTTCGTAATAGCGCCGATCGCGAATAATGTCCTCTTCGTATGGTCTTCCGTATTTGCGATCGTGTCGCTCATCAGAACGGTCACGGCCCCGCCCGCCGCTCATGTAAACCCGATCATCCTCGACAAAGCGCTCTCTCTCCTGCAACCTGTCTCTCTCGAGATCGAGACGGTCTCGACTCCAACGCTCTGGACGGCCAGCCATGGTGGGGTCTCTTGCGGAAGAGGAACCAGTCCCGGACTAATCTTTGAACGAAAAAAAAAAAGGAAAAAGAAAATCAAAAGCTGCTATATGCGCCCTGTCTCTTTTGTCTAATAGTACCGTGCTTTCGAAAGCCACGGGTCTAAGAGACTACGTCCTGGGGCTAGTTTCAAGGTGCCCGAAAGGTTGAGAAGGGAAAAGATGGGAGAGATAAAAAGCCCAGGAATAAGCAAGCGTCTTTGTCTTGAGTAAATAATAGAGCGGGACGGGCCCTCAGCAAGCCTCGAGCAAGTGGGTAGTTTGGGGGGGGAGGAGCGATGACGTTTATGGTTGCCGAGCCCCGCTTGATTCCCCTTGGCGCGAGGCTTCCAGTCAGTTCCAGGTTTTACGCAGGGCCAGTTTGGCGCTAATGCTACGCCCAGCTTCAGGTCCTAGTGGGCGGTAGAGGGCGGGAGCAGCAAGCCACGGGGGGCCCCGTGATAAGCCACAGAGCTAGAAGCGAGGTGAGGTCACCGCGTGGGTGGTTTTTGTCTTAAGACCCAAGCCCGAGCGTGAGATGGCCTGGTGAGGGTGAGGCCTCGTGTGCGAGGGAGATTTGAGCCAACCCAAAATAGGGAGCACACTAAGGGGGAGCGCAGCGAATGGATGACTCCCGTGATGATGGTGTCGTGGTTCACGCGATGCTTGGAACGAGGAGGGAGGGAGGGAGGGATGTGGCTGGTGAGGGCTGCTGAGGGAAGGTGAGCAGACGGCGGGGGCATCATACGAGTATATATATACCAAAGGTTTGGGGACCTTTAGAGGCCTCAGCTTTTCCCGTCTCCGTTGCTAATTTTAAGGATACAGGACCGCAGAGCACACGAGACGAGCCAGGAGATGCGGCAGCCTATCCAGCCCGGCCCCGTCATGTGCCTCTGCCGCTCGGTTTGCAGGCCCCAATACCGCAGAGGCTGGAGACGCCGTCCAGGTGAGGGGCCCTGGTGACGTTGGTCCGAAGACAACTTTTTGGGGGGGATGAGACAAAGAGAGAGAGAGAGCCAGAGCCGGGCTCCCCACTTCATTGTCGCCCGTCTTTTTTGCTGCTAAAACCAACCCGACCAACCAACCCACTTTGTGCGCAAGAGCGGAAGCGCATGAGAAAAGTACAACTGAACGTTGGATCGAATATGCATTTCCATGCTGGCCTTGGCTTCTGCAGCAGCGATCCTCCCCCTTAACGAGAAGTGAGGCTTCCATCTGCCGGCCTCAGCGTTGGCCGTGCAGAGAGAGAGATCCCTTTACGTAGTATTTCGTATTTCTAGCCAAGGAGGCTTGCAGCGCCCAACGCATGTTTTACTCCATAGCCCTCAGCGCAAAGGGTCTCTCAACCGCCAATGGCTGCTCCATACGGGCTCCAGCGCCTACAGCCGCCACTCGGCTCGCCCATCGCTGGGTTTCGTCTTCAAACGCCCTGCAGCACAGCCCGCCTGCAGCCCACCTCATACTTTTTCTTCTCTCGTCTTCCTTCTCGTCGTCCCAGCCCCGTCGCGGAAGACGGCATTGCGAACTGATGCAGCCGCCCATTGGGCCGGGACGAGATCTGACATACCGTGTTCCCGTCCCACTGCATGAGCCCAAAGCCAAGGGCTGTGCCTTGATCCAGCTCGTTTTAGGCAAGCCTTGGGCTGCGGCCAGCCGGATTTTCCTTGAAAATGGGGGGGGGGGGGAACCCACCAGTAGGTGTTATCAGGCCATTTCGCAAAAAGACGTAATACTAATAAAATTTTTCTGTTCTTTTTTGACCTCCTTGGGGGGGATACCCAAGGCTCGGCAAATTCTTTTTTCGAGCCCAACGAGGGGGAAAGTGACTGGCTGAAGGAGAAAATATGACGGCAGAGCCTTGTTTCTGCTTCCAAGGCTTCAAGCTAGCGAATAGCAGAGCAAATCATCGAACCCGGCATATAAGCGAGTGGCAGGCTTACTGCATGCAGCGCTTAACCTGCATTATAAAGGGTCTTTTTGCAGAAAGAAAAAAAAAAGTGTATCCAGGCACATGCACTTAATGCTCCGTATTAACCACATATTGATTTTTATACTTTTAAAAGATCCAACAGCACCATGCGCGTACAAAACCTTCATATGTCGTATAGCCGCCGCCTTGCTCGAAATCACTAACCTGCAGCTCAGCTACCAACAAAGCCTTGCACAGCACGTTTAATGTCCAACACAATTCATTTATCCAATCGTTTTTTTTAATGCCGTATCCAAGGATGCTCCAGACAGTCAAAATGCATCGTTTTTAGCAGCCGGCATAAACGGCGTTGGCATACAGAGCATAAGTGTCAGCGTGATTGAGGTTCTGGGCCGGAGTGAGTGATTGGATAAAGCTGTATCCATAGCCGCCGTAGTCCTCGGTGCCCTTGATCTGGGTGAGATGGGTAGACTCGTGGATGTTAGTCGTGGCCTGGTCCTGCGCGTGGCATGTCCTGGTCAAGGCAGGGAGAGCCGTGAAGTAGAGGTTGCAGTAGGCCATGAGGCTGCTGCTGGGAAGCGTATAGGCGAGGACGCCGGACGAGCACCCGCCGAGAGGGTCGGAGCAGTAGTAGCGAGAGACCCCCCCGTTGGTGGTGCTGCACTCGGAGGCTACGCGGCTGAAGACGCCGGAGACGGTGCTTCGCACGCTGCTGCTGGACGACTTGAAGTATTCCGTGAGCTTGGCGGCAGAGCCCGAGGCAGCGGCTTGCTGCGCTGCCTGGGCGAGAGAGGCGCAGTTCCGCAGGGCCGTCTGGGTCACGGACAGCTTGCTGCCGGTGCAGTCCTGGATCCGGGTGCGCTTCTCGTGAAAGGCCAGCCGGACGGCGGAGGCAGCCTCGCCGTCAATGTCCACCTCGATCTTGTTGGACTCAAAGGGCACGGAGCCGACGAGCTCGTTGGACCCCTCTTGGGCGAAGGAAAAGGCTCCCGACGACTGGACATCATACTTGCCGCCCGCAGACAGGTCATGGGCCTCGGCAATGTCAAACGTCACTTCAATGGACTCTCCTGCAGGAATACTCTGGAAGGCGTCTTCACCTAGATCTTGGGTGGAGAGGCGCTGGCGAATGCCATCAAAGGCAACAGTGTGTTCTAGAAAAAGAGTCGTGTAAGAAAGATACATCCAGGCGGGAATCATTTACAAGGAGAGGCAATCATTTACCTCCGGAGGTTACCTTGACCTTCTCGACGGGGCTGTTGTCCAATATAGTGCCAGTCTTGAAGATCTTGAGGTCAGCCTTGCCCACATTGGTGACGACGGCCGTGATTTCAGAGTTGCCAGTGCTCGCGAGCTTGATGTCCAAGGGCGTAGGGGCTTTGCCCGGAGCGGCGGAGGCCAGAGAGGCGAGGGCAATGAGGCCGGAGATGAACTTCATGTTTGCAAGTGGCTGTATCAGATGGCTTCCCGAGAACCTTGCTGGAGATGGGGAGGCATGATTTTGAACATTGATGATGAGCAGTCTTTTTTATACTCGGGCATGATGGTTATCACATCCTGGGATAACTCCCCTTTTAGGGAGCATCACGTACGGCCCCCTCACTTGAATCGCACATCAAAGCTCGTCTCTCTCGAAGGCGATGTTCAAGACTTCGTTCTCGGTCAACTCCCGCGATAGAGAAACGGCAATGGCATTATCGTGGCCGACGATCCAACAGACCCTAACACACAGCGCAGGAGGTTTGCATACGACCTCCATCATGTTTCCCATTGCACTTTTGCATCTCGTAAATTGCCGGAATAGTCACCTCGAGAACCCAAAACTCTGGCCTGCCTCATTTGGTGCAGCATCCGGTCAAGGCCTCACTATTCTGTGAAGCCCAGAGGCGCATTTGGAAACCCCCCTTGTCTTTGAAGAATGATACCCTTTCTGAGACCTTATATGGCAGGCTCACACACCACATACTCTCAAAGGCCGAGTACGACAGCTACACGCCCTAAGAAACTTGTTTACTCCTCGATTGCAGCCCTTCTGCGTGCCTCTAGTGGAGCTTAGTCGACCGACAGCCCGTTGCCAAGACGGAGATTCACCATGGAGTTGACATTGTTGACTAATTCGGCTGTCTCCCCTCAATGCCAAGTGATAAGCATGGATCTTTTTTTTCAAACGACGACACAGCAACTGGAACGAGCTTCCAAAAGTGTAGAAAGATCCGGAGTCCCATGGAATTCAGGCATAGATTATCGTGGTTCAAGACCTTGCGTGCAATCGTGCATCTTACTTCCGTGTTTGACCTTATATGTTGGCTCTTCACGAGACAGGTTGACATCAAAGGCGGCCTAGGTGCTCTTACTTGTCTGCATAAGATATAAACACCGAACTGTGTCTTTATTCATGAACATGTTTGAATAGTAGACGCTCACTTAAGCTCGAAACAGAGTCTCCTAACCATCACAATGACCATAGGTAGCCAAGTGGATCGGATGTCATAGACTCGAAGATCTGGCCATTCCACGCATTCGTGAACGGCTTTCGGGATATCCTTCGAGCAGATTCTTGGCATACATGTACATATACTAATCTGGCCTCGCTAGGACGTCGTCTTGACGAGGAATCTCCGACTAGCATGTTAGACCCTGCCAATTGGGTGCGATCGATCTACACAGCCCCCCCGTTTAGTCTTCGGGATCATTAAGCTTGCCCAGACGCTTAATCGGTTAAAATTCACGACCTTCCACTTTTGGTCCATTGACTCGCTAAGATTCCGAAGCAGTTGTTGCTGGTATCCGAGAGGTCCCTTCAAGTTGGCTCGGAAGATGTGCCTAGCAGGGCAGCTCACTGAGCAACGATGAGAGCCTTCAGTCATGACGTCCTTGTAAGACGGGAATTGTAATCGAAGCATCCCTAACCATGTCGGTAGAGCATCTCAAATGGGTGGAGAAACGACTACGCCAATATACAAGATCCTGGAATAGCTCACATTGCCACTTATCGTAGAGCATACGCTGGTATTGGCGGCTTGTCTGGCTGTCGTAGGAGTCCTGATGTCATGAACCACAGGCTTATCATTTGGCTCGCATGGTGCGGGTATTGTCGAGTCTCATAGCCTTTTGAATAAGCGTCTAAACCATTTGATAGTTAGCGATTGGCTGATTAAACCTCAACTGACCGATTAAACCTCAATTGAAAATCCTCATCGTTCACGACTCGGAAGAATCAAGCATGTAAGCTCAAAGATATGCATAACGCAAGGCCCATCCTAAGCATGGCTCCCCGGTAGAAGATTTAGGCGCTACCGCATACTTTGTGTGCAAAAGTACCGTGCATCGTGCAACCAGCTGCCCAAAATAGAAGCTGGAGGTGATAGCCTGCATGCTGAGCCGACGACATGCCCGCCGAGGCGACCGTCCGGGAGACGCGGACCTTGTGTGGCCAATCTTTACTGTCTCCTTCGCAAATACTTTTGAGGGCCGACTCTTCCTTTTCTGCTCCCAACTTCAAAATTTCGTCATCATTTGTCCCTAGAGCTGTTTGTCGTCCCCTGTCTTTAGAGAGCGTTCAACTGATGGACACGTTAGATGCCAGGCAGGATTCACATATGTGACTGAACGCTCGAGGACGTAAAAGCCGCGGCTGCTTCTCGCCATGTCATTGAGTTGACAAAGTGTAGGCGATACTGCTTTCAATACTCTGTCGATCTGTCGGCCTTTCCATGACCCTCGCCCGTGGTTCACGTTGGCACATGATCTTCAGACTTGCTCCAATTCTCCTTGTCGCCGCATTCTATCGCTGGACGAAAGTCGGTTATGCAATGATGGAGAATCGTAGCATCGCAAACCCAATTGATGGCCTCCGAGTGACGATTGAGCAAACCAACACATCACCTCTCACCATCACCAGCACAGTTACCAATCAAAATGATCAGCCCGTCACTATCCTCTTGTACAACTCCCCGCTGGACACACTTGCACCCAACATCGGTCTACTCATCGTCACACCCGAAGGCGCTTCGGAGCCACTAAACTTGCCGAAGCTTCAAGCGCGCAGGACGTGGCCTCCTGGGTCCGATATGCTGATCCAGATAGATCCCAGCGCAAGCCAGGCCACCGATTTGGTCCTTAACGACATTATCACCTCACAGATTGGCAAAGCGGCCTCGGTAGTGCTTAGGGGCCGGTGGGAAATGGTTTGGACCAGGCGAAAAGACGACATCACAGCTGAGACGGTGGAGCAGGCAAGGTTGCATCGGAGCCCAGACTTGTTTACGGGCGACTTCGCTACTGAGAGTCTGCAGATATCTATTGCCTAGATTCTGATTCTGGAGGAGCCGATGGTGATTTGCTGCAATTGAGGGATGGAGTCGACGAGAATGGTGCGAAATGTAATGCATTTGAAGTTGAGAAAATTAAACGGAGCACGCTGCATTGACCTGTGCTGCATACCTGCTCTGGGTGCTGAATTTAGTGTGACCTCAGCGCTGTAGCAGCCGCTGGCCAACCGTGAAATGAGCACTGTGCAGCTGCAATTTGATGACTGGATTCACTACCGCAAGAGCCGCTAAAGAGGCTTGGTTCAATTTTGTTCGCTCCATGTTTGTGCTTTTGTCCCGCATCATGACACAGACCGTGATGAACTTGTGATGAACGAACACTGGACAACAGCGCTTGTGTTTCTACCCGCCATGGCCATTTCGGCGCCGTATACGATGAATCGGGCAACCATTTAACCTCACCGCGTCTCTCCGCTTACGCAAGGAGCCTTTATGCGAAGCAATCCTCAACACAACCTGGCTTCCATGATGAGTCGCCGTGAACCAAGTGTCTCACCCGAGACGCCGATGCCCAAGGGCTACGGCTTCCTGAAGAAAGGAAATCCTTTCATGACAGCGCTCTGTCGCCGGAAGACTCATGAAGTCGGCAAGGTGCTGTACATCGTGATGGACAGAGGCAAGCCCCAGGGACTGCGGGCACCCAAGTGGATTCTACACCAAGTATTTTCGGAGGAGAGGGCGACGCGGGAAAGGAGACGCGGCGCAGTCGAAAGAAGAGACGCGGCAACAGAGGACGCTTTTGAAAAGGCCATACGGGAGCTTTTTGGCAATATTCCGGAGAAAGACTTGGCCACGATTCTACGGCGCACGCTTAAGAAGAGGAGTGGGAGGGTGGGACGTACGGGAAAGTTGGATATGGACAAGAAGGCATATCTGGCTGTGCAGGCACATATCCGGCACTGCCACACAAATTACGACGACATTACCAAGTCCCAAGGTCGAGAGGCTGCCAGGAGAGCTGTTCGAGAAAAGGTCGCACAAGTCTTGGTAGAATGGAGTGGAGGGGCCACAGCAGCGAAATTGGGTGACTTTGCTCGGAGACCAAACAAGAGGAAGCCCGAGAAAAGCCTATTGTCTCGAAGGACCAAGAAGCGCCGCACGTCTTTGACAAGAACCCGAAGGAATCACGCTGGGTTATACAAATCGTTGCCCGCGTTAGGACAAGCCTTGAAACAGCAGCAACGGGCTGTGAAAGGCCAATCACAGCCAATCGTGATTGACTTGACGCAAGATGAAGACGACTCCGACGATAGGGGGAAAAGCGGCTTATTGACGAGTGATGACTCTTCCGTGAGCGAGGACAAGCACTCGGGGGATGGCGATGACGAGGACTCATACGAGCTGTCCGATGCGGTGGATTCTGACGGGGATTACGAGATAGATGCCGACTGGCTGTCAGATTGAGGCTCGTGTGGAGTCGTATCATTTTGTGTGAAGAGATGCCCGGAGCCAAGCTCCGTGGACTGATTGACTTGGTTGTCGCAGCAAGCGAATGTTTTTTTCCGCATTGTACTTGAACGTGCCTCTCCTTCGCGCTGCATTTTAGTTAGACAGTTTGAACCTCATCTTCACGATCCCGGCTAATAACATGTGCGATATCAAATTGTCGAGACTTGCCTGCACATGGGGGCCGCTGCAGATGTGGCTTGCATTTTACCTGGTCCAAGATATGCGGTGCCTGCAAAGCACAGTACGGGGGGGTTTAATACCACTTGCAGTACGGAGTACGGAATACATCCGTCCCATGTATGTGATGGTAACTCATAACCACCCACTCAGCGCCATCGAATGGCTTGTCAATTTTAACAGCGGTCGCGGCGCGGCACCCGTAGGGCCCGTTAGTGCTGCGCTCTCTCCCGCCCTTGGCCTAAAGTAGTGCTATTCCTAGCGCCGTGATAAATTAACCCTACGTGATGCTACGCGAACCCCTGGTACCTCTCCAGGCTGTCAAAACCCCTGACTAGGGTGGCGCGAGCCGCAGTTGTGCATGCACGGCAGGACCAACCTGGTGTGCGCTTTCTTTTGCTACCAGTGTCTACGCCTGCAAGCAGCTTTGGCCTCTTGTCTTCTTTTTTTTCTTTCCTCTACCTCTTCTTCTCTTTCATTGTGCTTCGCTCCCTCTCTTTCTTCTTCAGTCGCTCCTTGATAATCGCTTTTGCTCTAGATCCCGTCTTCGCTGACGATTCCGCTCATTACCTTCACCCCTCATAGCACCTTGCTAATTAACTTATATGTACGGGAGCGACACGACCTTCCGGCAACTTGTCTCGGTCGGAACTCTCTAGCTACGGCAGCTTGCTCGATCGATCATCGAAAACACCCCAAACTCACCTTAGTCAAAGCTCTGTTTCTGCCTCTGGCACGCAGTCAAGTCTGACAATCAAATTGTCTTGCTTTATGCTGCGTTAGGTCATAGCTGATTGCGACAATGGAAAACTCGCAACAGCGACCCAGCGGCATCCCGCGCCCCTCTCGACTCCCCCGTCCCGTCTCCGTCATCAGTCAGCCGACGTCGACCACCAGTTCTGCGTCATCGCTTCGCCCAAGGCCATCTAGGGACAGCTTGGTAGGAGGCGCATCTGGTACCGGGGAGCTTCAGAACCCAAAGTTGAGAGCTTCTGCTTCTCGTGGCCAGCTGCGCTCCTCTACCGCCGCCGGTGAAGGCCGTGCGCCGTCTCTACGAAACTCGGTGTCTAGTAACCAGCTCCGTTCCAGTTCGACTCGCACGCCCGCTCCGAAACCTACCACTCCGGCGCCGAAACCTAAACGAGTCACGTCGTCTTCGTCAGCCCAGCGACGATGGAGCACCATCACTAACGCTCCCACGGCGCAGTATAAGTCCTGGGCCGAACCACCACCGCCCGATGCTGATGGATCCGCTTTCGACCAAGAAGCTGACTCTCATGAGGCATCCAAAGATCTCTTTGAGTCGTATTTGAAGGATTCGTCGGAAATAGCTAGTCAATTTGCTAATCGCGAGTCCTCCGCTCAGTCTCCAGAGACGCACGCATCTCCCCTCAATACCCCGAAGCCTTCTCTCTCCGAGCGAACCATGGAGACTCTATCGCAATTACCCTCCTCTCCTGCTCTGAGTAAGAAATCGTCGGCGTTCTTTGATTCAATTAGGCCAATGTCGCGAGCCGAAAGCTCGACCTCCAGACCAAGTTCTAGCTACAATTCCGATGGATCTGGACGACTATCGTCTCGACCTGGCTCTAGCGGGGGACTTGACGATTCGGGAATGTCAAATCCCAGGATGTCATCCGCCAACTTGTTCAAGAGGCCACTTTCAGTGATCCATAGTACGCCTGATAGAGCAACGGGTGTTGCCCCCAACAACGCGCAGAGACTTCGCCCCTCGCCCAGCCGCTCTTCCATGGTGGCGTCGAAGCCCTCTGCTTCAGCACCAGACTTTAGAAGCCCAAGCCCAGATAAGCTAGGAAGAACCCCGTCGAAGCCAGTCCAGAGAACGGCGTCCAAGTCCTTGAAGCAAAGGGCGTCAGTGCAGGGTTTAAGCAAGAAATCATCCATGCCATCTCTAGACGCCAATGGCACTACGGAACCTCCCAGCTCTTCCTGGGATGGCACCATTGCGACGGTTGCACCAGCAGTAAAACAGCCCATTGCCGAAGAGGAAGATCAGTCAACCCACAAGTCTTCGGCAGCACTTCGAGATCAGATCGCCAAGGCAAAGGCTGCGCGACGAGCGGCTATGAAGCAGACGCCCAGTGCAGCTTCGACGACTGAGGATGTGACGACAGCTCCCGTGAAGAATGGTTTCAATTATGATGCAGCATTCGAAGACCCCTTCAATTTGAACAAGGGACACGATGCCAATGACAAAGTTGTAAAGCAGCGTATTGGAGCAGCAAGAACAAGTGGAAAGCTCAATATCGCCGCACTAGGACTAAAGGAGATACCTGCCGACGTCTTGAAGATGTATGATCTGGAGACTATCGGCGGCGGTGGAAGCTGGGCAGAGAGCGTAGAGTTGACTAGGTTCATTGCTGCCGACAACGAGTTAGAGACGTTGGACGACAACATGTTTCCCGACCGTAGCATCGAAGAGATCCAGGAGGATGAAGATAGCCGTGGCAACATCTTTGGAGGGCTCGAGACCCTCGATTTACACGGCAACCAACTAGTAGGCTTGCCGATGGGATTCCGCCGCCTCACTCAATTGACCACTCTCAATCTGGTGAGTCTCTCTGTGGCATTGATGTTTTTCGGGGTCATCTGTTCACACTTTTTAGTCGTCCAATCGCCTAGAAAATGGATGCCTTGATGTCATTGCGCAGATGACGGCCATCCGCGATCTCAAGCTGGCAAACAATCGTCTCACTGGACCACTGAGTGCCAGCTTCGCGGACTTGCGTGCCCTGGAAGTTCTCGACATCCACGGCAATCAGGTTTCCGCCTTGCCCCCCAACGTCGAGGACATGTCTCGGCTCCGCATTCTCAACCTGAGCGAGAACAGCTTTGAATCGCTTCCCTTTGGCGGACTTGCCAAATTGCCGCTGACAGAGCTTGACCTAAAGAAGAACAAGCTGTCGGGGACTCTTATCGAGGAGCCGATTGGATCTCTCCCGCAACTCCAAAGTCTGGACATCTCCGCCAACAGATTGACTCGGCTTGTCCCTGCCGATGCCTCCATCAGCCTTCCGGCCGTTTACACTCTCACCCTCTCGATGAACCGGCTACAGGAGCTCCCTGATATGACTACGTGGACGAACCTCTTGACACTTACGGCGGACGCAAACAACATCTCCAGCATTCCTATCAGCTTTACAAGCCTCGAGAAGTTACGACAGGCGGACTTTTCCAGCAATGATATCCGCGTGGTTCCACCCGAGATTGCTCGTATGGACAACCTCACCATGCTTCGGCTCTCAGGCAATCCGCTACGCGACAAGAAGTTTGCTTCAGCTTCGACGGATGAAATCAAAGAAGTTCTCGCAGCAAGAATCGAGCCTCCTCCTCCGTACGAGGAGTCCGCCGAGCAAGCGTCCCTGAATGTCATTGTCAATCGAGTCGACGTCGAAAAGAAGGAGGACAAGATATCGGAGCTTGATACTGCCGACGCAGAAAGCCGATCTGACGGTGACGATGACTTTGCCACGCCGCCGACGTCTGCTCCACACTCGCCGACGAGGTCTCGTGCTCAGACGGTTGTGAGAGAGACTTGGCCGGTCAAAGCAGGCGGGCTGCTCGACCGGTCACGCACCGAAGCTACTTCGCTGAGCCCAGAGATGTGTGCGGAGGTTGCCAGGAATTATCAAATCAGGCAGGCACAGCTCCATCACAACATGCTGAGCGTATTTCCCGGGCCGCTGAAGTTTTTCGCGCAGTCGCTTACCTCGCTGTCTCTGGGCCACAACCAATTGACTGGAGAGTCGTACCTGACGGAAGAGCTTAACTTGCCGGCCCTTACAGAACTGAATATGAGCTCAAACACCATTACCAGCCTAGGTCCGTTGACAAAATTCCTTAAAGCACCTGCACTGGAAAAGATTGACGTGTCTCTCAATCGCCTCACTGCCCTTCCGCTCGACCTCAAGCAGAGTTTTCCCAGCCTCAAGGTATTGCTCGCCTCAAACAACAAACTAACGGAGCTTGACCCAGCTGCCATCAAGGGCCTCAAGGTTGTTGACGTGTCGAGCAACGAGATTGCGCACTTGGATCCTCGTCTCGGCCTTCTGGGGGGAAAGAATGGACTCGAGCGTCTCGAGGTGACGGGCAACCGATTCAAAGTGCCCAGGTGGAACATTCTAGAGCAGGGGACCGCAGCCACAATGCGGTGGCTTCGAGGGCGCGTTTCAGCCCCCGAGATGGAGGAATGGAGGGCGGAAAACGGGGACGATGACGAAGATGATGTGGACTGAAGCGAGTTCGTTTTTGCTCTCTTGCTAACCTCATGCTCGATGGGGAGGTGAGGTCTTGTACTATTTTCCTGCTACTTATTTTATCTACTCTTAGACGGGGTAGAGCTGTACATTGTAATATTGGTGGACATCGTGTATGAGTACCGAGCGACAAGAGGGAGTGTGAATTGGGGGAAACGGGAGGTATAGGCTGATATCATACAGCTTGCAAGAGCTGGCAAGCAAAGATGTAAAGTCAGTAGTAATTAGTAATGTATACATACGTCAGATACGCAATTTGTCTGTTAAGCCTACTACCTTATTGAAGTACGCGTTGATGGACCGTAGCACCGTAGGAAAGCGCAGCTTGGAGCATGAAGTAGGCTGGTATGCCGGTACTGCGGTCATCCCTCAATGGAAACCGTGATCCGTGTCGTCTTGATAAGAGGTGGTTCCGGTCAAGTGAATACCTAGGTGTACAGTAGGTGCAGGGGACGGAAGCTTTAGTTGGCAAGAAAGGTGCAGCCAGATGGAAAGAAACTTGTACGAAAGCACTAAGTAGAAGAAAATCCGGAATGCTCAGCTCGAATCAACTGCCGTCTACGACTGTCACCATACGCTCGTCAATATCAATGTAGCACATTCTCAGTCATCAAAGAAGAAGCGCCCATATGCATACGGCTTATTTAGACACAATGGCTTCAGAAGATACAAGGGTGGCAGCAGACTGGTCGACACAAAGGGCCGGGCTACGGCTGGCTATTCGTTCCATCGCCAAAGACGCCGCCAGACTTGGCCATGGGTCACTGCCAGACATTTCATCATCACACGAGACTGCAACAACAACATCAACAGCACCACCCTACAAACTAGATCGCAGCCAAGGCGACCAAGAGGAGCTCGTCGCTCGCGAAGGAACGGCATACGACCCGAGCGCCGTCACTCGCGTGCTGATCCCCGTGTCGGTGGCTGGGTGGCTGCTCTGCGGCATCATCTGCATCCTGTGCATCAACGGCAGGGGCAAGCTGGGGAGGTGGATTCCGGAGTGGTACCTCGACTCGGGGGCGACGATGCGAGACAAGGCGCTGGTGGGGCTGTGGTGGATGGCGGTGATGGTGCTCTGGCCGGTGATCTTGCCGGTGCTGCTGGCGAGGAAGGTGATTCGGCTGGCGAGGCGGCGGATGCAGGGGGCCAAGATGCTGTGGCCGAAGGAGAGCGTGGAAGAGGAGGCGTGATGCGCGCGTTTTGGGGCAATGTGACTGGAATGGAGAAGCTACGTGTTGCTCTTTTTTAGGCACCATGCAGGGTGGACGAGACAGTTGGTGGAGGAGGGGAATATGGGCTATTGTTATCACTGTATGGGATATAGATATTGATGGGTTGATAAAGTACAGATTAGGTATGGAGTCCATAGGTACGGGCCTCACTTTCTTTTTTTCAAGGTAGGGAGAGCCATGCAGTAACATACCTACTGGTTAAACATCGGTGCTTAAAACAGACCCATACTCAGATTAGCGCCCAATTTCGTAGCCTTGCGTCCAGAGATCCCTTCCCCCCCCTGACTAAGCGTCTCAACCAGTGACGGCTCATAATTAAAAAAAAGCAAAAGTATAAAAAGGTCCCTCTGGTTGCTGGGTTAGGTTTAGCGCTCAGCCCCGGGGATGCCCAGCCTCTCCGGTTTGTTGCGTGCCTGCTTGGTATGCAGCCCGCATGCATTTCGTTGCCGCCTCTTTTTTTCACGACCTCAACCCATGACCCCCTTCACAGCTGTCTCTTGTCTCTCTCTCTCTCGCGCGCGCTCTCCACTCCCCTCTCTCACGCAACGCAACGCACGGGCAGCGACACGACATACCCTTTTTTTTTTTTTTTTGACCGCTTTTGTTTTTGTTGCCGGCCCGCTGTCTGTCTTGGATTCTTGTCGCCGTCGCCTGTTTCGGCCGTCGTTCAAACTGGGCCCGTTTGTTTGTTTTGTTTGGGAGTGACCTGACTTCCTTTTTTTTATTTTTCTCACCTTACATTGTTGAGAGCGACGGGGCAGACAAGAAGGCGGAGTCGTGCTGGGATCCACATCTCCCTTGGAGTGTCGTGAGCAGGCCTACGAAACGAGACGAAGGGGGGGAAACTAACAATAAGAGTAACATACGATCTCAATCCATCCATCCCTCTCCTGTCCTTTTTTCCCCACCAAACCCTGCTCAGCGTATCCCCCATCCTCTACTATACCCGACAATGGCCTCTGATTCAGAGGTGGACGTGCCTCGAGTCAATGGCGACGACCGTGCTTCGAGCACCCTCGACCCATTGACCCCTCAAGAGACGGGACCGCAGCCGTCCTCGCAAATAACGCTCCCGTCGACCGAGATTCCTGGGTCGCCCATTGACCCCAATCAATCCTTCAAGACGGAGATTATCGACGACCGGCCAGCCGTGACGGTGATTCCGTCGTCTCTGACACCGCCGCCGTCTACGCAGGTCGCCGCCATCAACAACGGCACCTCAAGACGCACCTACTCAAACTCTCAACAGTCCGCCCTCTTCTCCCCGCCCGCCACCATCCTCAACCCGATGCGTGAACGAGACCTGGAGTCCGACTACACGCCGCCGACGCCTCAGCAGGTGCTGGAAGCCTCGGCGGATGAGCTGCGCGCCATGCTGCAGACGTGCATCGCGGAGCATCAGAAGCTCAAGATGGAGGCTGCGCATCACAAGCTGCAGTACAACCTGCTGAGCTTGCAGGCGGACGAAGAGTCTAAGCGCGCAGCCGTGGAGCACGACATGGTCCGCCGTGAGGTGGACGCCCTACGCATGGCAGAACATGCTCGACAGGCGAAGCGCGAGCTCAGCACCGTGTCGGAATCTCTACAGAACAAGTACTTGCAGATGAAGATGTGGTACGAATCGGCGGTGGAGGAGAACGAGGCACTGAACCGCAGGGTCAAGCTGGCCAAGAAGGTCATACAGCAGAAGGAGGAAGAAACCATCAGCCTCGCCGAGGAGCGGGAGATGCTACTGAATCGCATCCGCGAGAACCGCGAGCATTTTCACATGCTGTGCAGCCCAGGCGGCATCTTTCACGGCGCCCTAACGCCCAAGCAAGCGAACTTGTCAACGCCGCAGCAGCTCCGCGCGACGCCTCGCGCGGCCCTACACCGCAACGAGAGCGATGGACGAGAGCACGGACTCTCAGCCTTGCTAGAGGCCATGAGCCAGACACAAGAACCCAGCGGCAATAACAACAACAATAGCGCGCCATCCACGCCAATGGTCATGGCTCGGCCTGCGTCACGGCTGATTGGGAGGCATCATCGTAATGCCCAATCCATGTCGTCGCTACCGACAACCCCTAAGCATAGATCACGGGGAGACAACGCCGGCGGCCTGCTGCCGTCGGTGAATCTGGTGGCTCAGACCGAGCCGCGGTCTCGATACTCACAAAGACGATTTGTCCCCACAACACCACCCTCCCAGAAGCAATCCCGACGACGAAGACGAGAGAGTACCATTTCGGCGGACGACAACGAAGAGCTTGCTCGGCAAGCTTTGGAGTCAGTCAAGGCCGTGCAATCGCTGGCGTCTCAAGCATCCGAGACTGCTCCTGAAGCAGGGGCACGTAGCTCGCAGGGTGGTGGTGATGATGACGAGCAAATCTATGACAGCCAGGCGAGCCAGGCCGCGGCCGAGATGCTGCGCCGTCACCCTGGCCAGGCGTATCAATTGGCAGCCGCCCGGGATACGACCGCAGGGCCCGCGGAGAAATCTGCGGCCATGCACGCCAAACTGTTTCCCAGGACTACGACGGGAGCCGAGAAACGCAAACACAGCACGAGCGGCGACGCTGAAGACGGCGCTGATGCCGATGCTGATGACAGCAGCCCGCAAAAGAAGCTGAGGGCTAGCGGAGGAGGAGCCGCCGCAGCCCCTGAGAATCGCCGAGTTGGACTCGGCATTCAGTACAGACAGTGAAGTCGAGTTTTGATTTGGGGGGGGGGGGGGGGGGATGGAGAATTATGGGTTCAGATTGAAGCGAATGACGCTCGATACATTCCCCCGTTGACATCTCCGGATTATTTTATCTGAGTATTCCTCGGCGTTTTTTATTTTGTGCAATCTCACGAATGACGACCATGTTTGTTTGCTTGGGTGATTGATTGATTGATTGATTTGAAGCTTGGAAGAACAAGAGAATGAAATGGGATGGAACGTGGCGTCGGAAAGGGGATCGGCTAAAGGGTCTCGGGAAGAGTGGAAAATCCGGGTGCCTGGACTGGGAGCTGGATATTACAGCACGGCATAGCACGGCATGCATAGGATGGCGAACTTGTGGGTGCTTTTTGATCCATCATGCGGCCTTTTATGTATGAGTTGATAAGAAAATGGGAAGAAGCAGCAGAATGCGAGAAGATGCGCCCAAGTCAACCACGTCCCAAAAAGAAAATGATGAGCCTCTTGGTGATGCAGGATAAGACTTTAGCCGGGTATTGATATCCGGATAGTCGTTGATGCTGGCAGCGTCTTCCGGGGAGGCTCTCACAGTGAATGGCGGGCGCTGCTAATTACAGCGCTTGATATAAGCGTCGGATTAAGCCATTGCCACCAGGCAGTACACACAGAAGGGGCACATGCAGACTTACAGTGCGATTTAGTGGGCGCCCCATTGCCGACAGCAACTGCCAGAGCGGCGGATACGGGGAGGGGCGGGGGAGGCGCTGTGAACCCCACCGTGGAGGGGGGGAAGAGACATCAAGAGCTGCGGCAGTGCCTGAGCCGGGCGGCCGGGGAGATGGCAGCGGAAGCCGGAAGGGGTTTGGATGTCTGGCAGGTGATAAATGCTTCTTACTTTTCTTATGAGACTTGGGGGTTTGCTTCTTATACTTGACACTGCAAACATTTCCAGGTACGGGAAGAGGGCGCGGCATATATATATCATATACATCTTGTCTATGTCTACGGAGCGCTCATCTACATAACCCCCAAAGTCCGCCATCATCATGTCCAAGGGCCTCGCCGCGGTGCTGGCCAAGGCGCCGTCCGACACCGTCATCCTGTCGACGCTGCGGACGCCCATCTGCCGGTCGTACAAGGGCCAGCTCAAGGACGCGTACCCGGAGGAGCTGCTGGCGACGGTGCTGCGGGCGACGCGCGAGGCCGTGCCGGAGCTGGACCCGGCCGCCGTGGAGGACGTCGGCGTGGGCGTGGTGCTGTCCGAGCTGGGGGGATCCAAGGCCGCGCGCATGGCCCTCAACTTTGCCGGCTACCCCAACTCGACGAGCCTGTTTACCGCCAACCGGGCGTGCGCGTCGTCGCTGCAGAGCATCGCCCTGGTGGCGGCCCAGATCCGCGCCGGCGTCGTCGACGTCGCCATCGGCGCCGGCATGGAGAGCATGACGCGCAACTACGGCACCAGGGCCGTGCCCGTCGACGTGTGGCCGGCCCTGCGCGACTCCCACCTCAAGCATGTGCGCGACTGCGTCATGCCCATGGGCCTGACGTCGGAGAACGTCGCCGAGCGGTATGGGGTTGGGCGGGATATCCAGGACGAGGTCGCCGCGGCGTCGCACAACCGCGCCGCGCGCGCCCGCGACCAGGGCTGGTTCGACTCGCAGATTGTGGCCGTCCACACGCGCTTCCGCGACGTCGTCGACAACAAGCAAGGCCAGCCCCTAAACGGTGAAAAGGAAGGGGAGGAGGAGTACCGCCCCATCACCGTCACGCAGGACGACGGCATCCGCGCCGGCGTCACCCCGGCCTCCCTGGCCAAGCTCAAGCCGGCCTTCAAGCCCGACGGCGCCTCCACCGCCGGCAACTCGAGCCAAATCTCCGACGGCGCCGCCGCCACGCTGCTCATGCGCCGGAGCACGGCCACCGAGCTGGGGCTGACGGGCCGCATCATGGGCAAGTTCGTCGCCGCCACCACCGTCGGCTGCGACCCGGACGAGATGGGCGTCGGCCCGGCCATTGCCATCCCCAAGCTGCTGCGCCGCCTGGGCCTGCACAAGGACGACGTCGACCGCTGGGAGATCAACGAGGCCTTTGCCAGCCAGTTCGTCTACTGCCTGCGCGAGCTGGGCCTCATGGACGCGTGGGAGCAGGAGCGGGTGAATCCCGATGGGGGCGCCATCGCCTTGGGACACCCGCTGGGAGCGACGGGCGCCAGGATGGTCAGCACCCTGATGCATGGCTTGCACAGGCAAGGTGGCGAGGTCGGCGTCGTGAGCATGTGTGTCGGCACCGGCATGGGCATGGCCGGCTTGTTCGTGCGCGAGTAGGCGGGGGAACGGGAAGGGGATCATCATGTACATTATCTGTATATGTGTATGTATATGTATATTGTATGCTGAAAGAGGAGGTTCCTGGAATCGTTGCGGAAGTGCCTTTACATAGATTTTCATCATGACCTTATGAAACTCAAGCCGTCAACATTTCCTTCTCGATCAGTTCCGCTCCAGTCGTGAGTCTAAACCCCCTGACCAGTCCCGTTGCCGGGTCTCGTTCTACGCCACGTCCTTTGACGACGCCCTTCCGAACAGCCCCTTCTAGCTTCATCAACTCCATCCTCACTCTGCTGTGATCGCCAAAGAACTCGTGAGCCCGAACGTCGAGTCCTCGAGTGATGCCGTGTCCCAAAGTGACGGCCCAAGCGTCAGCAACGCGAATAGCATGAGCATCTGTCCTCCCATCGCGCTGCAGCAAAACCGAGTATACATAACCGGTATAGAGCACGGTGGTATCCGTCATGTTCGCGGGAAAGTCCCAGTTCCCACCATCCATCGAGAGAGGGTGCCACGGCGTGACGAGGAGCGAGCCAATCTGACAGAGTGTCTCTCTTGACACTTTAGTCTTGAGAACCATGTCCACCTCTCTCGTTCCAAGCGGCGTGCGGACTCGACAGCCGCGCTTCAGCTTTCGGATCTCCGTAGTCCTGCCTGATGCGAGTTCCACGAGAGTCGAGCCCGCGAAGCAGACTCCACCCACGTTCCTGTATCGAGCCATGGACGATGTGGCGTGACCACCGAGCCGAGCAATGTCATTCTCATACATGAATTTGGATGGCTCTGGGGCGGGAATGCTGTCGAAAGCATTATCCAGGCGATCACGACAAGCGATGAAGAGAGGGCTTTGGGAGCCGAATTGAAGAGGGGCTGAATCCTTGAAAGAGTTGCAAACCTGGCGAGTGAGGGCGTTCAAATACGACGGCAGATAGTGCCTACCCCATTTGAGAAAGAAAGCATGCGTGGAGAGGGCGAGGCTGATCTGCCCTTTGGGCTGTTCGCCGATGAGATCCTCCACCAATGATTTGTTCCACTCGTCAGTGAGGTGACGCCCGGGTAGGCTTTCGATGAGCTGCGCCAGCTCTTGTCGCTTCTCGTCTAGTCTGGCCTTGGCCATGAGTACCTGATGTTCCCCATTGGACGCGATGGGGAACAGAGATGAGAGGAAGTTGCAAACAAGTGCTCGGGATTCGTGGTAAGCAACCTCAGCAGCAGACAGGCCCACCGCACCAGGCTCATCGGGGCCAAGGCGTGTCGAGACGAGACTTGGTGATGATCGTCCGGATTCATTGAAAAGAAGGGTGACATCAAGGGTGACAGAGCGGGAAGACTGTTCTGCACCAGACACCGCTGATACCCCACGAGTAGGTTTGAAGCTCAGCCAAATGTCGCGCGACTGTCCGTACTGGATGTTTCCCAGGGGAATGGTCAGCTGCATTTGGCCATCCCCGCTTCTGACTGGAGCTTGCTTGTCAACAGCATCCCCCAGTGTTTCTTCAATCTCGACGTCAGTCGCTGTATAGTCCAGCTTCAAGACAGCCTTGGTTGCAAAAGTGGACTGCAGATTGGCAAGGGCGTGCACAAAGACGGTTCCAATCATGCCGGCGTCGGGGATAAAGGCATAGTTGCCACCGCCAAACTCAGCGAGCGACTTCAGCAGTCCAGATCGAAGGTGATAGCCGAATCCAAACGTGTGGATCGAGGCAGGTAGAGATGGCATAGACCGCAGCTTGGGGATGTAGCCCTGGGAAGGGCACATGTGGTTGGGCTCGCCATCTGTCAAGACCATCAGAGCTGAGACCTTGTTATTGTTGTTGTTGTCTTTGCCCTTGCCAAATAGCTTGATTCCTTCGAGCAAGCCGTGCCAAAGGTTCGTCGAGGCCATTGGCTGCAGGGCCTTGATCTTCTTCCGCGCTCTGCTCTTGTTCCGATCGGTCATGGGCTCGAGAGGCTGAACCACCTTGGCTTCGGTTTCGAATGTCACGATACCAAGGCGATCCCTCTGGTCCATGGTCTCTATGATGGTAAAGGCCGCATGCTTGGTCAGGTCCAAAACGGAGAGGCCCGTATCTTCATTGGATTCCTCGCCCGGTACAGGAGCACTCGTATTCATGCTTCCCGAAATGTCAATGGCAAGGACAATGTCACAAGGCACATGGCTTATCGGCCCTGAAGGTGCCGTCGGGGGCTGGATCTTGATGACAAGGCCATCCTTAGCCGGAACTGGGTGGAGTTGAAGGTCAACGGGATCAGACGGAGCATCATAAGGTGGCGGGTCGGCCTCTGCCGTATTGGCTGTGCGGATGGCGAGCGTCTCGGCAGGGGAACGAAAAGCAGAGATACCAGTGATCTGGTACAACCTGTTGAGATTCGTCATTGCGGTGAATGCTCTTTTTGAGTCGTATAGAGTCCGTTGCTGGCACTTTGGTGATGGAAAATTCGATATGATATGGGGTAAGAAGAAACAAGAAGAGGTCCCTCCGAGGGTGTAAAGCCAAGTTTCTTAAGCGACCCAAGCAGTAGATTGCGGCCTCCTCTCATCAACAAGTCGGGTATCTGAGATAGCAGCCCAGTTCGCGGAATCCATCGGCCGTACTTATAAGGCAGAGATGCATGCTGAAAAGCCAAAAATATCCAACAAACAGCCAAGTTATCCCAGACTAGCCCCCTTCAGCCGCATGAATCAAGCCCATCTTCGGGAGGGCACTGACGGCACTTGCAAGAGCCTCCGCATGGACATGAATGGTGGAGGCATCTGTGCCCGTAATGCGCTAAATCATGGTCAATTCACACCAGTCAGACTGATTCACCTTGCCTAGGTCGACTTGATAGACTTCTGACAGCACCGCTGAAGAGCCGGACTGGCGTCGATGGAGTCACGGCAGATTTCCCTTGCCGCAGGAGCACATAATACCAAGTCTAGCTGCCCCAGAGGCGCTCCCTCGGCAGATGATTGAGATGACGGAGAGCCATGGTCAGGGTCAAGATGGCCGGGATGCAGGGCCAGTTGAATAAGTCTCGCTGCTACTCGCCGGCGGCTATGGAAGGTTTGAAGTCCAAGAAAGAACCTGGGAACTTTTCGTATCGTCTACTTCGTATCTGAGCCAGTGGGTGGTTGAAGTGACGGGGCTGATTGGGATGAATTACATGTACTGATGCATACTAGTTTTGGTGGGCTGGTACCTAAGAGTACCTTGTCGCCTGTCGGCCCGCCCAGCCGGTCTGCCCGCGAGAGAGCCTTGAGGCTCAGCCCCAAGCCACAGCGCCGTTACAGGGGCCTGGCCAGAGCCTAAAACGCAGCCGCAAGGCGCTATAATGCGCTGTAAGGCACAGTCATGGCGGGTCGTCCATCGACCGTCTCTCCAGGCATCAATCAGGGTTCCAATCGTCAATATACAGCCAGACAGGTAATATTGTACACGTGCCGCTTCTTCGGATCAGGTAGTCCGTATCATCAATATCGTCACTTTTGCTGGTTGGAGTCGAAGGGAGGCCCGCAAAGACAGGCAGATGACTTGCAGGCAGTAAAATGCCGGCACCCAGATCCCGGGCTTTTGGCCTGCAGCGGTGTCACAGGCCTAAAAGCCATGTGCTTCAGCAGACTCAACTGCGATTGTTGGACAACCAAACCTTGAAATGGAACCAGTGCATGTCAATCTACGCTGGCTATATGTCCAACCCAATCGCCAAAGTGAGGCGAAGGGCCTTTAAGCATTCTTATATCCAAATATGAGAACATCGCTGCCGATGGCACACTTCAGCGACACGGACTGAAGAAATTACTGAAAATGATATTTAAAAAAAAAAAAAAATAAACAAACACAATCTCTTGCGTAAGTTTTTCCAACCAATCGGCTCATATCCAAGCTGCTCGGAGGGCATGCTCAGAGCTACACCAGATACAGTACAGGGTACGGAGAATGGTAATGACATTGAGCAAATGCCTTACAGCGGATCAAGTACTAAGGTAGCAAAATGTCATATCTACCGTTGAATTGGTTAAAATAGCATTCTACATGTACACTTGGTGACTATGGCATATGAGCTATCAAGTCGAGGGGAAAGATGACATACTGTCAAAGCTTCAAGGTGTGTTATTCATCCCACAACTTATCACAGCATAGCCATTCAGCTTGACCTTTGGGTTACACACCTCGCCCATTTTTACATGCCCCAAATCACCAGAGATCTCTATCTCTGCTCAATAGAATATACAATATCCGTCAGAGATGGCCAAATCCACCTCCGCCTCCCACCTCAACAACTGATTACTGAACAAAAGTGGACCACGACTGTCATCCGCTTGACTCAACACAGGCCCGCCAAATTGAGTCTCAAGCCCTGCCCCTGAAGAGATGCCTTTTTTGGTTGGGGGAAACAAGAATCGGCCGTCTATTGCAGGGGTTAGCTCGCGTTGTCTGTTCCTGAGTTACCACACCCGGGTTCTAAGTTGTGAATAAAGGGGCGCCATGCGGACACTAGCAGCACATGGAGACTCAAAGCTTCCAAGTCTATGCAGCGAATCTTCTCAAACCTTTCCCACCCCAACATACCGGACCTGTTTAGAAAAGAACGTCCTTCTTTCGGGCACTGTTCCTAGGCCCACTTGGCGTCTTGCTCTCTTTCCCTTTTCAAGTTGGGAGAGCAACATAAGGCCGGTGGGATCTCGCATTGAAATATAACTTGCGAAGGGAAAATCCTTCGTTGGGTGCGGAAGTAAGTCATAAAAGCGAAGCCTTGAGCATCAACACAGCTAGTCAGCTGCAGATGGGACTGATCTAAGAAGCAAAACAGCGCGGCATTGTTCGAAGCGATAGCGTATCCTGCATATGTGCTCAACGCAGACGGAGTTTAGGGTCTCTCCGCAACACCAACTCCAGCCATTAACAGCCGTGATATAATTTTCATCTCTCCCAGACTCTCAACTTTAAGCTATCGGCAGTCAATATCGTTGATCATGGCTCAGACTCGGCACCAGCCAGCTCTTCGCACCTATCGAGGGAACTGCCACTGCGGTGCATTCGCTTATGAAATTGAGCTACCTGAAATCAAGACCGTCGTTGACTGCGACTGCAGCTTCTGTAGTCGCAAGAACAATTTATATGTTCTGACAAGCCAGGGCGGAGACTTTAGGGTGGTGAAAGGGAGTGAAGAAGAGCTCACATCTTATGCATTTGGGCTGGGGAGAAAGATTCACAAGGTGGGCGGTTGTGCATGATACAGCCTCAAGTGGCCAAGACACCTGAAAATGAACGTTACTGACTTTCGCGTAGTTCTGTCCGAAATGCGCGACAAGCATATTGTCGAGGATGCCGAGTGGACCGGAGCATTTGAAATTATTATTGAACGTAAGGATGTGGCTGTCTACACGTCGAAGTTTTCTTGCTCATGAGAAGCGTACAGGCGCGAGCTATCCAACAAGTCGACATTTCCTCCCTGGAACGGAGATAGTGAGTGAATCTAGGATTAAAGTCACGGTGGACCTCTGCAATAACAATGTTTAGCATCCACAACTCAAAGGTCAACGGCCAGTATTCGCCTCCTGAACATAAAGGAGATATGCCGTCGGTGGTTGGAGGAGAGAGGCTCTATACAGGAAGCTGTCATTGCGGCGCTGTTACCGTTGCTCTCGCAAGCAAACCTTTGGATGGCTCTAGCGATGAAAAGGTCGCGGAATGCAGCTGCAATATCTGCCAACGCGTAAGTCACCGGATGTTCCGTGTAAGAAAACCTGAAGCTTGGTTGGGCACTTCTAAATCTCGCAATACAGAATGGATACCTCTGGCTTTTCCCAAAACCCGAAAACGTAGTGTTCGCAGGATCTGATGACGCCATTGGCCGCTATACATTCAAGGATGGCCTGACGAGCAAAACATTTTGCCATACTTGTGGCGTAAATATGACTAACTCCAGAAATGACCTCAGTAGAGAGATGCAATTGGGGTTGAGCGAACGCGTCCGTCAGATATATGAAAGATGCAAAGCATTTCATCCGGTCAATGTGCGGACATTGCACGAAGTGGATGTAAGGAGATTGAAAAAGGTGTCATCGGCAGATGTCAATTCCCAAACATGTCTTGGGCTGGTAGGGATAGGCGCTTGCGATGGCTTGAAATAAAATACCAAATGTAGCTGTATCTTGCTGTTTCTCGATCACTGGCGTCTCGTTTAAAATGTCGATATCCATAGAGTTATACAACTAATTCGGGTCCCTTAACGTTTATCCATTTTTTTTTTTTTTGCTCTCAAGGAAACTTTCGGAGCCTAGACCGAGGCAGCTTATATCTCAAAGACAACACTAGGACTGCCTTAAGAGATGCACGTGTTATTTTCGCGAATGAGATGGTGCAAGGAATGAGTAGGGAACCCAGGCAATCATTGTTTCTATCAGCCAATCGTTTCGCTGTCAGGCGTCTGGGCACCTCGCCCCGATTCGCGTAGTAAGTGGTACGCAACAAGGTCCAGAGAATACATTGTTCAATGCCGGCAGACCTGCTTGCGGACCCCTGACATTTTTCTACTGTGCAATCAGGTAGTTGGGCCAGATTCTTGGAGAAAAATAAAATTGCGGTGACTGGACCTCATTCTACATCGTGGAAACGTGGTGTTGTGAACACAATCTTCGTCATTTGTGGGTCGTCATAGTCTGATACTCAAGCTTTGAGTCTTGATTGGGGTCCGAGCTATGATGGAGACTACAAGGCGACAGATAAAAGCAGCATGCCTTTGCTTATTCGGGTCAACGGCGCCAATGTGGCGCCCCCTGCTGCATGCCGTTCTCGTATTTTAGCATTATTGCCGGAGGAGGGTAACTTCTTGGACCTTCGAGAGGGGTCTGGGGTGATATTGAAGCGTATGCTCGCGCGGGGTGATGGAGCCGACAGGGCGAATCATAAGATGAAGCAGTATAGCTGCATCTCTTTCTGCCCTCCCACGGCCGCTCACTCGATAATGAACAGGAAATTGTAGGAGTAGAAAAGCTGGAGTTGGTGCTATAATTGGCGCCGCTTCGAAGAGTCTCGGCCCTCTGTGGCTTCTGGTGAGATGTGACAAACTTCGACAAGCCCCCAGCCTAACGACATCCCACTGAGCAATAGCACGCCGGCGCTCCGGGGTAGAATTGGACCACCATGATGGAAACCTGGGCTGGGCTTGCCATTGTAGGAGCTTACCAAGATGGTAATCTGAAAACCGTTAGAGAGACAGGATAGGAAGTTCGCCATGATAATCCGATGCAAGGTGCATAGCTACCTGGTTCCCATCGCCAAGCTTGCAGCCCAAGAGGCCCACTGTGCCGAGGCCTTACGGGGGCGATGCATTACCGGTACCTGCCGAGTACCCGGAGAAAGGGTCTTGCTGAAATGGATACTTGTCGTATACGAAAAGTCAAGCCTCGTCGTGCCCTGCAATCGAGGCTGTGGCTCAGTGATCTGCTGTTTGGGGAACAAAACAAGCAAATGATCCTGGCAAGAAAGCCGGCTAGAGGCACGAGGCGCTCCTGGTGCTGCTGTGACGTAGATCCATGGCGCTTCCCCAGATTGCCCCGCTAATAAGCTCGATGCGGCCAGGGATAGAGAGGGTACGTACTCTTTCGCCATTCCCATCAACCGGTATGCTATCCTCCGGACATTGTTCACGGCCCGTACGGAAACAACCTCTAACAGACATTCGCAGGCCACCATCAGACACCGTTGTGGAGGATGGTTGGCTGAGTTCGAGACAGCCCATCCGGCATTGCGCTCGCACGTGAAGTGCAGTTGACTCTCCCCGCAGCCTGCAGCCAAGCAGCTTTGTGAGATATGTGTTCGCCACAACCATAGCCCCTTGGCTCCCGCCATTCCGTGACGATGATATTCATTCGCCATGTACCCCAACTTCCGTAGGACATCGCCTTGGCTGACTATATCTGTGCTCTCTGGCCACTGATGATCAATCCCTTTCTATCCACTCCAAGATGGCCCTCGTGCTCTTTCTCTCTCGGAGGCGGATGACGGGTTGCAATTCCACACGCCAATTCTGCTTGTGCAAGATGACTACCCTTCGCCACCTGAGTGAGGTGAGTGAGAATTGCCGGCTGATGCGGGAATGAAGATTTGACTTAATGCGCTTCTAATAGGGCCACGGATATTACTGCAGCACACGAAAGGCAGCATTCAGCAGTACCCGTTGGTTCCACTTTTAGTAACTAACTTAAAGGAGGACCTTCAAGTTAGTTAGAAAATCCCTAAAATACCTAAAAAATTGAGATACTTTAATTTATAAGGGAAAAATACTAAATTTGAGATTACTTTCTTCCTATTTATATTAATAATCTTTTTTTTTATAATAAAATAATTATATTCCTTTAATCTCTATTAATTTCTAATTTTTTTAAAGTCTTCTAGGATTTTTATAATATATTTATATAATATTTTAAACTTAAGTAAAGTTAGTAATAATAGTAGGCTATAGAAATCCTTATTACTATTAATATTATTAATAAAGCTAAGTAATATTTCTTATATATAGATTTATATTATTTCTTATATTTCTTTTTATATAATATTATAATTTTTATTATTATTATTATTAAAAGGCTCTATTATAATATTTATTAAACTATTTATTATAATATCCTAGAAATATTTAGATATTTATTTAAGGGGATATACTTTTATTAGGATATATTATATAATCTCTTCTATATATTATAATTATAATTCTATTATATTAAAGTAAAAGAATTCCTTCTTATAGTTAAGGAAAGTAATAAATTTTTTATTTTATATATTAAAAAAAAGATATTCCTTATATTTTCCTATAAATTAAAGCTATAATTTTAAAGCTATTCTCTTTTATCTAATAGTAAGTCTTTTAATTTAATTATTTTATTATATTTTCTTTAATTATTTAATTTTAAGCTTAATAATCTAGTAATCTTTTTATATTTATACTTTTATTATTTTAATTTTAATAGCTTTTTTTAACTTATTATTTTATTATTAGATTTAACTAAGGCTTATAGTAATATAGAAGTCCCTAATTAATTAAATAAGGCTATTATACTTCCTATAGCTTAATAACTTCTTAATATATTAATTTTAATTAATTATAAAATTATTAATATATTTTTCTAATATATAGGCCTCTATAATTATAAAATTAGTCTAGTAAAGGTCTTTATAAGTTAGGGAACTTATAATATTATTATATTTCTTATAGATATTATAAATTAAGGTTAAGGCCTAATAAAATTATAAGAATAAGCTATAGCTATAGTATTAATTTTATAGCTATAGTACTATTCTTATAGCTTTTTATAGCTTTTTATAGCTATAATATAATAATTATAACTATAAATCCTATTATTATAATTATAGTATTTTTATAATAGTAAAACTATTACTATAAGTTATTTTATTTATAAAGGTTATTAAAAATCTTAAAAGTTCTAATTTTAAAATATTAGATAATACTTTAAAATTAACTCTTTAATTTTAAAGTAAACTTAAAGTTATATAATTTTATATTCTATACTATTTAATAGTATTTTTTCTATACTTTCTAATAGTATAAGATATAATATAATTAGATAAATATTTAACTAATAAAATAATTATATAAGAATTAAAGGCCTACTAATAAATCTAAGTCTTTTAATTTAACTTTTATATTAGAGAATCTTTAATAATAATTATTATTCTTATATTATACTATTACCCTTTTTTATATTATTACCCTTTTTATATTAGATTAGAAGTTTATTTCTATTTTTATTTATATATTATTTTTATCCTCCCTATAATTTATATTATATATAAATTATATATATTATAATTTATATAATATATCCTATAATCTTATAGGTTATAAGGCCTAGATCTTATTTAATTTTACTATAAAATTAAATAAGCTTAAAGGACTTAGACTATAAGACCTACCTTTTAGGACTAATTATATTATAAGGATTTACTTTTTAAACTTTTTAATAAAAACTTTAATAAGACCTACTTTTTAAAGTTTAAAAGAAAAAGTTAAAAAGGAAAATTATTATAATATAAAAATATACTATAAAAATCACCTATTTAATAAAAACTTAAAAAATACTATAATTATTACTTATTTTTAATTTAACTATTATTATTATAACTATAATAAAAATTATATTATTTAAAAGCTAAGAAAAACTATTATTTAAAAAAATATTATAAAAAATATTAAAATAGTTTTTAAAAAAGATATAACTATTCTAAAACTTTAAGAATCTAAAAATTATAATATTTAGATTCTTTAAATAGAATTCTATTTAATTAAAGAAAAGCTATATAATACTATTTAAAATAAAGAAAATATAAAAAGTAATAAGGCCCTAGCCCTAATTAAGCTTAGGCTAAATAATAGCCTACTTTTATAAATAAAATATATAATAAATGCTAAAAAAGCTTAGAAAGCCCTAGAAAAATTATATAATAATATAAGTTTTACTTTAAATTTCCTAATTATTAAAGAGCTTTTTAATACTAATTTAAATACCTTTAATAATAATATAGAAAAATATTTAAATAAAATAAAAGAATTATTAGAAGACCTAAATTCTTAGAATATTAATATTCTAGAAATTATTATAATAACCTAGGTTTTAAATAACTTAGATAATTCTTATATTAGTTTTATAACTAATATAAATTAAATACTAAGAAATAACCTAGATTTTTATAACCTAGAAAGTCTAATAATTACTTTATTAAATAAATCTAGAAGATTTGATAATTCTAATAATAATAATAATTATTATATTAATAATAAAAATAATAATAATAAAAAGAATAATAAAAAACCTTAGAAAAAGAATAAAATTACTATAAAATATAATTATTGCAAATTAATAGGGCATTTTAAAAAGGATTATTATTTTTTATATTCTAATAAGGCCCCTAAAAATTTTAAAATAAAAAATAATAATAGAATTAATAAAAATCCCTATAATAAAAAGCCTATATTAGATTCTAATTCTTCTAATTCTTCTAAAGAAAATATAGAAGAAATTAATAATATTATAGAAGAATTAAATAAGAAAGATAATAATTAAAATAACTATAATTCTAATATAGAATGCCTATATTTATTAGAAAAAAGGCCTAATTATAAGAAAATAATTAATAATAATAATAGGGACCCTTATCTTAAATAATAAGAAAAGGATACCCTAGACTAATATTTTATATTATAAAGAAATTAAGATTATCAAAATATATTTAAAGATAAGTAGATTTCTAGGGAATCCTCTATAATCTTATATAAGCCTTATAAAAATCCTTATAATTCCTATAATAATAATAATAATAATAATAATAATATAGAATCTATTTTTATAATAATAGATAAAAATATTAAAAATAATAATAAATCTAATATTTTTAATTTTATCTTAGATATAGGAGCTATAAAATATATAACTAATAATAAAAATCTATTAAATAACTATATAACTATTTAAAAATATATAAATTAGGGAAAAGTATCCTCTATTAAAGTAATAGGTTCTAGAAATATAATATTTTATTATAAAGATAATTATAATAATAATAAGACTTATATATTAAAAAATATAT